>JAPMOB010232658.1:0-40138 GCA_029875015.1 Lepomis gibbosus
ACATGATTTATTTTCATCACCAATTATCATAGTAGAACAGCTTTCTCAAGCAGTTTGTGATGCATTTTGGGAACAGGAGAGCCCCTGGTCTAATTCGCCACCTGGCTTGACACCCGTTCGCACACATACTCTGAATGCCTTCGGCAGAATTCAAATGAGCCATTTTAATCTAGATTAATTTCAAGATTACAGTGAGATTAATCTAGATTTAAAAAAATGAATCTATGCCCACCACTAGTTTTAAGCTTCTGTATTGCAAAGACAACACAAGAGAGCAACAGGAAATATTAGTTTGCTGATATATTGCTGAGGAATCATCCAGAAATGCAAGTATTCCATAGTAAAATTTAAGGATGCAACCTATGCAGCCTACTTCTTAGTTTACCTGACGTACATTTGATCAAACAATCAGTTAGTCCCAAGCGGGAACTTCTGGGTCTGAAAAGTGAAGCCAATGCGGAAGTACTTTAAACCTGCATTCTTTCAAATGGCCAGTAGGGGGTGACAAAAATTAGTCGATAGTATAGTAGATTGTATTCATCGGTTTCATGTGACGTCACATTCCAGGGACAACGCTCTCTTGGAGGGCAAAAAAGATGTTATTTTCCGCTGCCTACCAACCACTAAGCAAGTTACCAGAATGCTGGATGGTTGTTGTGCTTTCGGAAGCACTAATCGAGGAGGAGACAAGCCTGGGCTGAGGGATTTCCTACAAGGTAAACTTAAAAATTACCGCAGTCAAGCAGCAACAGAGACCTGACGGTTTTTTGCTGTAACATTATATGGATTGGATTTGCCCAGCACTTGCAGTTTGTGTTCATATCTTTCTTTTTCTTAAGTTGAGAGGTGATCCGAATAAAATCTGACTGCTTTTGCGGCGTCTCTACGGGGGGAGTCGTGGTGTTGGTCTGTTGTGTTGTGTTGTCACGGGACTATAAACAGAAGTCTATGAGAAAATGGCCGTACTTCTCACTTGATTTATTACCGCAGTAAACACTTTCCTAATGAGTTTATGGTCCCAATCACTAGTTTCAAGTCTTTTTCAATACAGTATTTAGTAATATACAGTTCCATTTAGAGTAAAATATACAATAAAGAATGTTGATGGTTTAGGGCATGGTTACCTTTTGATTTCCAATTAACTACAATGGCGACCTTTCAGGCGTAGCAATCAGATATATATATAAAAGGTAGCAATGTGTGTCCCTCCGCAGCTCGACTCTCTCATCCAAATATGGTCACCTAACCTGTCCTGGAGGAGGTTATGTTCAGAGTTTAGGTTTTAAATCAGCTGTTTCACTTTGGTTTGGCCAAAAACTGAAGTGATGTCCATGCAGGCGTATCCTTCATTATGGGATAGTGTCAGACCTAAATGCAATTCTTATTAGAGTATAATGTTTAAATATGCTGTATCAAGTTTAAAGTTTAAGAGCTCTACAAATGTACAGTTGTTAAATATTACAAAATAAACAGGAGGCATTCAGAGTGCACTGAGCGGTAACGTAAACATGACTTACGAATTCACACAATTATCAATTTTCTCCCAGCAATCCTCACTGGCCTCTTTTGCAGCAACAATGCAGCTTTAATGCTTTTGCCCTAATATTTCATTATACTCTTCAAAGCTCTACATTATAACAACTTGTTCCTCTTGACAGAAGTAGGCAGTACGCGATCTGTCCACTTTGTCCGCAAGAAGAAGAATCTGCATGATATATTTTATGGAGCCTGATGAGAAAACCTGGGTTAACAAAGAAAGTTCATAACCACTGTCATGATGCGTATTATCTCTGATTGGAGTTTTAGCTAACTCAAAGAAAGTCTGGCTATGTCGGACATGCTTCATAATACACAGCTCCTGATAGGGCTACCCCAAAACTAGCCTTTGTTTGAAAATATCTGGAATAAAAAGAAGATGTATTAGCATAAATTTCAAAGTTAGCTCCAACTGAGAGGAGTATCCCCTTCTCACTAATTGCAACACTGTCGTTTCACTGCATTTGTACATAAAAAGCGGGTGTCAGATAAGGCTACACAACTGTCAGCAACCAGCAGTTAGTTTTTTTAGAGAAAGAAAGTTTTCCACTTTTAACTCACGGATGGCAAACACAAGCGTTTATTGTTTATTTACTAATATGTACACAGTTTTGCTTACTGAAATCTGCAAAATCCGATTACTCAAAGTTAGATAGTGTAGCTTGAAGAAGGGACAGTAAGTGATGAAAAAAATCTAGATGTGTAAAATTAAAATACCCCATACTAAGGTCTTTTTGAGGACATTATAGGTTTACTATTTGGACTAGTGACTGTGTCAAAGAGCTGTGATACGTCAGTGATTATCTATGAGAACTACATCTCTGGATACTGTGTTTGTAATTTAAGAAGTGAGAAGCTGATGGCTGTGCCTGTGCACACTTACCTGGCACTGTAACTTGAATGATTTCCCCATCTGGAGGCTCCGTTTTAATCCTTTTCAAAGGAATGCAATCTCCTGAAGGACCTGCAGGAATTGAACAGTTCATTGTGCCTGAGTTCCCATCAGTGTGTGGCACTGTGTTTTACAACAGTTTTAAACAGATTTAAGCAGGTGATAGAATGTGTTTGAAGTGCCTGGACTGCAAAACATGATGGGAATTTTTCTTTGGAGGCTACTAAGGACTGTTCATAAAGCTGTAAAACACTAATTTGATACTTGGAGCTTCAATCTTCAGACAGCAACATTTCAGAACAAAAAGTTTTTATAATGCAGAAATGCTTTTAATTACACATACCTGCTTCACAGTCAGCCAAGGGACTCACGCATGCACTTGTTGATCTGTGATAAAACACACTCCGTTGACTACCAGATCACAAAACGGATTCATTACAAATACAAAACTGCACATGGGCTGAACACGGTTACATTCTGTATGAACACACAAATGCATTTCAGATGATTTATTGATAGATTTGGTTTTGTTTCCTTTACTGGAATACACCAACTATAGGTTAATTACAGGGGAAATCAAAGGATATAAAAAAAATACCATATAAAATGAGGCTGAATAAAAATTTGATTTAAGGGCTGGACTAAAATTAAGCTTCACAGCTAGTGTCACAGTAGCAATTTTAACGATGAATATTGTAATTCACCCCGCTTTATTAGTAATGCAAGTTATAAATGCAATGCAATTTGGCTTCATGCCACTACCTCACATTTCCACATTAGGAACAAAGTTAAATAATGCTAAATTTCTGTGTAGGCTGTGCTCTGACCTGCTGCTGTGAGGATTGCTGACCAGCTCGGCTGTGGTGGGCGGGATGCTCAGATTGTCAGGGAAGCTGTCTTCAGGCGTGGAGCCCAGGTCATGCTTGCCCTCCTCCCTTGCAATCTTGCCAGCAGCTTCAATAAACAAGACACAGAAGATAAACAAACACTGCATCCCATTAGCCAAGAACATCTGTGGGGTGTAAATATATAAATAAAGACTTGACAGAGCGGTTTTCCGTTACTGTAATTAATTGTAAAGATTCTGACAAATATTGTGCGTCTAAATGCCTGGCTCAAGTTCCACAGAAAGCACACATGGAGTCCTTCCAAAATAATTACCTTTTACCCAGCATTCCCTTTGAAAAGATGCAGATCATTTTTCATTTTAATGAAAATGCAGGCAATGAGCCAAATTAGTTGTGATTTTCTCACAACTAATTTTTACTCACTACGGGAAAGTCAAGGTTTGTGCACACCAATCAGGTGACCGAACAGCGATTGTAATCTTATACACTCTACTTTTTTATATCCATCTAGCTAAAACTAAGGCAGTCTCATCTACCAGCCCTGCAATAAATCATATAGTCATGAATGCTATATTGGTCTGTTTTAATGAAAATATTTTACTGTGTGCGATGACAGCAATCTCACAGGCACGTCACACTTTGTGAGATGGGTCTAATAAAATCTCACAAATCTATATCAGACTGTACAAAGTCAGTTTTAAGGCTTGTCATTGGGGTGGCTTGTAAATCTAAGCTTTTTTCTATATCAATAGAAAATAAATATATTTGCCAATGGAGACACGACATCAACTTGCCTTGTGCATCTGTGCCACTCTGTTTTTAAAAAAGCAGCAAAAACAAGCTTTATTTTTACTTTGCTAAAAATGGTGCGTGCAAAACATTCATATACAATGTGGTATCAATGTGGATATGTCCATGAGTGCTTACAATGTCCACATCAGCCGATGTATTCTGTATCAGTTCATGCCCTACAGTTTTTAGATGAGGGTCTTAACAGCAGCCACATTATGAGAATTTGGATCTTTAGTCGCCAAATTGCTAATTCAGCCACCGGTTTACGTCCATGTTTCTCTCTCTGCTGTCAACCCTTTTCAGGGATTGCCAAAAATTTGTACAGTGTGTGTGAAGGGGCCATTAGGTAGATGTTTATTCAACTTGTGGTCATTTTGGAGGCAGTATCAAACAGTTGTGCTGCCATTGATTTACACAGAGAGGAGTTTTTAATGATTGACCCATTTCATTTATATCAATGAGGGCATGTTACATACTGCAGACATCTCTCTGAAACAGTTTCAGTAAAAGACAAAGAACATTATTACCTTCATGAAAGCAGGTTTTATTGCTGACGTATTAAGACTGCATTAGTTTCAGCTAGGTGTACCCAATAAACTGGCAACTGAGGGTCATTGCCTGCAATATAGACACACGTTGATGTGGAGATGAAATAGGTCACTAAGCTAGAAATATACAGCTTTCCTGCATCAGTTGAATGCTACTTATATGATGATAATACAAAGGCATAACGTTCTGTCAGGAAAAGGTGGCTCAATTCTGGCAAATTAAAATCTCTCCTCCCAGACTGCTGCCACCATCTTTCCCCAAACAGAAACCTTACAATCTTACAAAACACTGGCACGTTTTTCAAGTATAATTAGAGACACTGGCGTGAGTCAAAGTCATAAAGAGGCAAATCAGCATTCATTTTCACTAATGAGGCCAAATCACAGCTCATATGCGTGTTAAAATGGTATTGAAACAAAAAAGAAAATTAATCACACTCTTACCAGTGAAAATCCTTTCATCAAACATTCTGGAATATAAAAAAGGAAAATAGGCCATTAGTTGCTGAGTTCAAAGAGCGTTTCAGCTCGCAGGGCAAAAATCATGATGCAAACACTGTGCATGTGAAGGAACACATCATTAACAGCTCTTTAAGCACATTAACTGCTCTTTAAACAATCGGTCTCAGTCAAAACAATCAAGCAATTGAGTCATCCTTTGTTATCGTTGAATCCCTCTGAAAATGACTGTGTCGATGTGAACTGTACTTCTGGACTGCCCCCCCCCTTCTAGCTATGCTACTGCTCCGTCTGCCACCGAGACATTCCTCTCCTGCTGTGATCGTAATTAATCTCTGGACAACTATTTCTTTAAGTCCTGATTATTTACATCTATTTATGAAATATTTTGAGATTAAGATTTTCTGAAACATCCAGCTGGTGAAGAAGGGTACCGTTTCGGGGTACTTTCATCTATAATTAATTCACTACCTAAAGCCGGATGACCTACTTTGATATTGGGGTCATTGCTGAACGAGACTAATATTCTACAGCCGTTACACAACGCTCATAACGCTACAAAACAAACTGAGAAATAATGTTGATGTTATCAGCTCTTTACCACAAGAGGCTGTCAGGATCAGATCTGCTTTGTAAAGTAGACTACTAATATCCTTACAGTTAACGTGTTAACATTAAAGGATAGGGCCGGCATCCATCCATCCATCCGGCGAGTAGAGGGGTATACTCGGAACATGTCACCAGTTCATAACAGGGCTGACACATAAGAGACAAACAACTACTCACACTCACATTCACACCTAAGGGCAATTTAGAGTCACCAATAAACCTGTTAACATGCATGTCTTTGGACTGCAGGAGGAAGCCGGAGCAGCCGGAGAGAACTCACACAGAGCTGGGGAGAACATGCAAACTCCACAAAACTTGTGCCGTACAGCTCCATTGTTGCCCAAAGTCTACAGCTGATGATACACCGGGCAACTTTTTGAGCAATGTTGCCGGGCAATCTTCCTAGAGGCAAGTCCGACTATGTTTTAAATGGATAGCGGCGGTGCGGGGCGGGTGGCGGAGTGGTGGGGGAAGGGGATTACGGTAGTAATCTTTACTCATTATTACTGACGACAGTGTTGCCCTGCACGATTGCTCTAAAAGTTGCTGTGTGTATCATCAGCCTAACATCAATGAGCCACAGTGTTGCCCTGGCTGACATGTTCCTTTATTACGATGATCATGGGCATGGACTGGTGAAAATAGTCCTACACAAATACATCTACTTCTTCTTTACTTTAAGTAACTTAAGTACCTTTAAATTTTCTGAGGCTTTTTTTTAAAGTGAAAAATTATATATTTGTGACCTTTTAAGATTTACATCTTCAGTAGGAATGAGACACAGACAGGGTGGGGAAGTCAGAAAGTCATGAGTGATGGACTAACACACTGTTTGTTTTGTTCTTTTCATTTGTTGACAATAAGAAATATATACAACAACGCCACCTTATCCTTGTTAGCATTTAACTTTGGCATGACAAGTGTTTTATAGTATGTTAGCATTAAACGCAAAGTACAGCTGAGGCTATTAGTAAATAGGAGTCAAAATGTTTTATGATTTTTGTTTGTTTGCAGTCACTGGATACAAAGTCAGGGGATCAACAAAAGCTACAAAAAAATCGTCCTTTGGTGACCATGAATATCTGTGCCAAACTGAATCAATTCATTTTCTGTCAATATAATTCAAACTTTACCAGAGAGTGTTAGAGCACTGAACAAACATGCAAACTGACCAACCACACTGCCTTCCCTGAAGCCACACCTCTAGTATGGTTTTAAATTTCTTATTTTCATAATTAAGAAAAGCCAGAAAGCTTTGATCTATTTGCCTATAATTTTGAAACTGAACTGCTCATAAGAAGGAATTAAATTTAGGTTGTTATTACTTTTAATGTCATCTAGGGATTCTTTCAGTTAAAGCAGCCAACCATTAGAATTAATGATCAGCTAGTTTAAAAATGCCCATACTGTGTCAACAAAACACATGCCCAAAAAAAAGAGCATCAGGGCCTGCATCTGGAACATCTCTCAATGACAATGGGAATGTAATTCTGAATTAATCACATTCTCAATCTTTCCTAATTGTATTAACACAAACGCGCTGCCTGCAGGATTCGTTAAAAGATGTGTTATCTCAAACAAGGCATGGTGGCTCATTTAAATTTGCTTAAACAAATGGATGGAAGAGCAGCCACAATATGCTGGCAGGGGAAAGTCCTTTGAGACATGAATGGAAATGGTTTACCAGTCAGCGGGACATAGCGTGCTGAAGGAAACAGGCGTTTAGCAGACAGATGGTATAGGCTGGCTTGATTGTGGGCTGGTTATTAAAAATCTTTTCTAAATAAAGTTTCAGAGGCAATGCCATACTGTAATTTGGTGGAGTGGAGCTGAACGATCATGAGGTGGCAAATTGATAAACTATGATCTGCGCTGACCAAAATAGACATGGAAACTTGCACTGGTGTTTTCTTGAAAATCCAGTCAGTGAATTATATCAGCCTAATACTATAAATGTATCCCAAATATATATGTCTGCCTAAAAAAAGGTACATCTCACTACAAGCATGCTGAAAATGGTATCTCTAATCTTAAAGCATTGCTTACCGTTTGACAATGAAGCGGATCCCGTGGCGCTCGTCCAGGATTCGTTTGAGCTTGGGAACTCCATAGGTGCAGGGTCTCTTGAAGGGGATCTGGTCAGGGATGCCAATGATCTCCACGGCCCCTGGGTCACAGGCTATTTTGCGGTAGGGGACAGGCACCATGTGATCTAGACCCAGGGCCTCAGCTGGAGGTAGAAAACAGTAAATAGCCAGGATTTTTCTACAGAAAGAATATCACTTAGGTATTCACTTTAACTCCAAGTAATAGGGGATTATTCAACTTTATGCATTTGTTGCTCTACAAACATGGATTTGCATAAAAAAAGCAGCCTGCCAGTGGGATGCACGCGCTATGTAGAGGTTTACAGAAGTGAAGATAATTCCAGCTAAATGGGAAATTAAACTTTAGGGGAATGATAATCGGTGCTGTGGGCTTGGATAAAAAAGTCTGGAAACAGATCCCATGAGCCATGATGTGGAAATGTTTTTCCTTCCTTAATTTGTACAAACGGCTCATAGACACACAGTATCCACTGACTAAACACACTGCAGTGAAATTGCTTGCAGACATCTTTTGAATACTTCCAAATAAGTGACAAAACAATGCAAATATTTCAGGAGGTGAGAACTTGTAATCAGCTGTATTGTCCTTTAGTTTAGCTCTTCTTAAGAGATTTTTGTTGGAATAAACAGTATGCTGTGGTTACAAGTACATGTCATGTGTATCGCTGAGGAAAAGATGATCAAACCAAAGCACTGACCCCAATACATCAACATGCATGGATACGCACAGAATTATCACTGTGCGTGAACAATTGCTTGAGGAGGCAGAGACACCTTTATAAATCGCTAAATCTGTGATACCGTGGCCCAAACAAAATCCTCTTCTCACCGTATCTGCTGTTGAACAGGATCTGAACACATTCCCTCAGCGTGTTGATGTCTTCAGTTTCCCGAATGAAAGAATCCCATTTTTCTGCAAGAAACAACTCCTGTCAGTGCTGCACTCTAACGGCGATGCGCTTCTTTTATTAAAAGTTTAATTGAGCTGTAACATTCAAAAAGCAGCTCTGCAGATCTGAAATTAATCTTTTTCCAGCTACTCAATATCAACTTGGGAAATGAGTGCAATCGTCTTATGGGATTACTCTTGACATCTTAGTAGATTAGCCCCTAATGGTTAAGGGTTAGTATAGTTTAGCCTTTGTTCAGTAAACAATGCTTGGCTAGTGTTTGAGCCTACACATCCCAGCAGGACACAGGAGAACACAGGAAAAAGATGTAAAATAAAATGCACAAACTTCCCATTAGTTAATCATTAGTTTAGAATATTTTATATCCCAACTTACACAGACGTTTAGAGGCCACTCTCGTTATTTGAGAGTTTTCAAAAATCTTGAATTTGGTTATTAAGATTTGTGATCAATACAAATGCTAGAAGAGTAGATAATGTAAATGTATGCAGCAGGTTTCGCAGGAACAGAATGCATTTGGGAGGCAGAGTGGTAACTCAATGGCAGACCATTTTCAAATATTTTGGTGCTGCCCTGTAATCCATTCATAGTGGTAAAATACTGCCAAAAAACAAGGAACATTTTTCAAATAGAAGTTGCACATTACACCTGGGCAAACTCCCAAACAAACGCACAGCCAAAAATGAATATCTTTATTAAGACCATTCAGTTCTGAGCAAGAAAGAAAATTACACGGAAGTTGCTGCAGGCAATCCCGCCACTGATGGACGACTAGTTTTCAATTGTCAACAAAATACACTGTATGGAGAAATTGGCCATTTCATTGACACCACAATCTGAACAATACATAAAATACAAGGGAAAAATGGACTACATACTAAAAACCCGATTCTGTATAATGTTTGGCCCATACCAACCCTTGTTCTTTTTTTGTTCTTTTGCCTGAAAACGCCACAAAAAAGAAAGTTCCAAAACCAAACTTTGACAAATGTGTGAGCTGAGCTTTACAGAAGAATAAACTTCTCAATGCCCTCTAGTATTATAAACTACCTACACAGCAGTTTCTTCAGTTGCCGACATAAATGCTGCTATCAGAATATCTGTGATAAACTAATATCTGATGATACAACGCTCTACAACGTGTACATATTTTAAAGATCTAACAGCATGTCAGGCTGAAACTCATCTTAGAATGTCTGGATCTTACCCTTTTTGTACCTTTAATCTCACAGAATACTTTTTAAAGGAATAATTTTAATTTTTTGGGAAATATGCTTTTTGTCTTTCTTACACAGACAGATGAAAAGATTGATACCCTTCTCATGTCTGCAAATATTAAGCCTTCCAAAGTTAACAAACTCCGCCTACCAGCAAGTAGGAGTTACTTATTTCACACTTTTTTGTACGAATTAAAATGATGAGATATAAAGTATAAATTATCTGAGGGATCTATCGTTACAAAGTCAGTGATGTGTCACGACGCTGTTCCAACCAACAAAACCTTATTTCTGATTGCAGTATACATTTCCTAAGATAACTACCTGTTTGCCATTTCAGTTAAAAAAGACGTGGAAATGATGTACAATTTCTCTACAGTTGATCATTTTATATAATATTACAGCAATAAAAAAAGTGTTGAGTGATACCTTTCATCTCACTACATAATATTGGGAACATTAGGGTTTGTGCTGTTAAATAGACCAGCTTCCTTTGGCTTCTTGGTCACATGTTCAGTCTTACCTGATTTCTCATGCACTATGGAGAAAAGAAGCCTCTTGGAGATGTGGATGCCAGCAGGGCTCTGACCCTGCTCACCAGGTAGTCTCGTTGTCTCATCTGAAAATGCAAGACAAATTGAATATATTCACTTTAATTAACTTTTATTTCAGTCAGAGATGTTCACTTCTAAATATTCAGTCAGCTTCCCCAGCAGTCTTTAATACGTGACTAAAATTATTGAATAAATTAAAAATATCAGGATAAAGAAATAAACCATTCTGTGTGGTGTTTTTCTACATTTTAGAGGCATGAATTCTTCTCTAGGATTTCAAATACAGGTACGCAACTCCACCTGACTCCATTAGAGATATGAGTACGACAATGACATGTAAAAGTAAAAGTAAAGTGCCGCTATAATAATCTGACTTCAAAGCACACTGCAAATTCACCCCTTTTCCCAGCACACTGGAGGCGAAAGATAAAGCACTTAGTCTGAAATACATTTTTTCCCACTTTTCATTATTATTATGATCATTATTGCGAATGTTGTTTCAATCTTGAATTATGCCTCTATTCACAAAGGCAAAGAGCAAATGTTCAGCTGGCAGTCAAACTCTGGCTGTTTTAAAATAACAAGTCTTCACTGTTAACGCTTTAATTGTGGAACAACCACCCAGTAGGCTTGGGTGGTATCTATCATTGCTCCCGGGATATACGGTATATGACTGTATATTGTCAGGGAACAAAGGCTGCAGCTTAAGCTCCTGTATGTGTGTTCTTTCCCAACTGCTGGAAAAGTGAAAGGGGTCACCATGTTGTTGAGTTGAAGATGCTAATTTTCAAGTGGAGACACTGAGCCAACAGTGAGGCCGTAGGCCACATTATAGTACATCATCTTAATACAGCATCTGCGTATCAGTATCAGTTTCAGACAGAGGAGCGTCTGTATTTTTGATGGTATTGAAAGTCATACCTTCGGGATTTCTAAATATCTGGTATACCGTCATACCGCCCAAGCCTACCACCCAATGCACGCACATCCTACCATTGTTAGCACAGTCCTTGACAGACGTGCTTATTTTGTCCGTCCCTGCTGTCCAGTTGGCCGCTCTGTCCTTGCCCAGGTTGAGGAGGGACATGGGTTTGAAATCCAACTTGCCATCTGGGTGAGGTTTGGATGACATGGGCATGCCGTACAGGAAACTTGACAGGACAGAGTTGCTGGAAGTGGCGGGACTCGATGACGTGGCTCCCTGGGCAGTAGTCTTCCCGGGGCCGTGGCTGGCCGGTGTCATGATGGCAGGGGAAGAGTTGTGATTGACATCAGTGCTGGACTTGGCATCCCGAGTTAAATCTTCTGCTGGCCTGCACACAGGCACAAAATCAAGAAGAGAGTCATTTGGAAGGACGCACACATCACAGCTTGACATCGAGTTTTTTGTTTGCAAACTGTATCACTTGCCAACTGTCTCTTGGCTTATTTCAACATTTGCTGTAGCAACAACAACTCGTTTTGAGCAGGACCAATTTATCTGTTATTATCATATGTTATCATGATGCCTCATCTCCTCGATAACGTTTAGAATAACTAATTTAAATATTAATGGAACGTTTCTTTAATCCACATTTCTCTTCCCTGTTTTGTTCTCTCTATCTCCAGTCCTGTGCACTGCCAAGAAAAAGTGGCAGACGAAACTGAAATTTGAGTTTCTGTCTTAGCAACAGTTACAGTGTGTATTTGACATGCGTGTTGGTATTTAACTTCATTATACAGTTGTAGAGACAGGAAACTCCCCATTTGTTGCTGGTAAAGACATGTGACAGTTGTTTTTAACGGAGTAAACATGGAGAAGAGAGTCTTTAAACCAACTGTTGCTCCAAAACAAGAGCACCAATAGGTCCAAATTAAGCTTAAATGAGATTTTCACCTCAAATCAGTTTAAAAAACGAAATTGTGCTTAGCTTTGTGGCATAATTTGACCCTGACCAGTCTGACTTAAATGTATTTTTTCATCACACCAACACTCTTCCCACAAACTACATATAATCAGAGCTTCCAACAGACTCAACGGTCACACCGCGTGACATAGCGATTCTAATTCCTGTCCTTGCACATCATCGTGATGTGAAAGATAAAATTAATGTCACCGTGACAATGTTCCAAAGTTGTAAAATCCTGTCTCATAGTCTCATAAACTACTGTTTTGGTGTATGATAAGCCTTTAAACGCATGGATCTATTTCCGAAATGGGACTTCCTGGATCATATTCCATTGTCTCAACGGTGCATGAAACCACATGCCCCCAACAACTCAGAGTTTTATAGAAAAAACATGAAATCCCAGGAACTGACAGGTTTTCCAAAGGATAATACTGGTGATCTGGCCACTCAGGAATGCTTATGAACACACTAACATGGGGAACATGGCACAGGTCCCTGTTTTATTTCATATAAATCTGTAAATATATGTTAGAGATTGGTCCCGACACCCACTAAGAGGAGCTTTGGATACTGCGAAATAAGCAGCAGATTAGGCCAATATCAAGTTATCCAGCCTCAATTATGCTGGCCAGACTTTACCAGTCTTTTCCCATTATACATATTATTAAAATACTTCTGCAATGGATGCTGTTAAATCTTTTCACTTTTTGTTTTGAGGCATACATGTTCTGGAGAGACTAACATGTAACCTGAGAGAATGTTTATTCCACAGCTGAATTAATGCCCTGTCTATCCTTCACTAATGCATTAAAGCCTGTCTGCTACCAATAAGTAGCTATGTGCTTCCAGCCATTCACATGTATGTTTCTCTGCAAAGCATTAGAGGCTGAAATGCCAGACTTCCTTTCTTTTCCATTTTGGAGTTATCAAATGTGAAACAGCTGGTTTTATAATCTGATACAAGCGTTCAAACAGCACTGTATTCAAGAAGACCAGACTTTGACTAGAAGGCAGACTCACCTTTTTACTGTAAACTGGATGCGGTGGCTCTGCTCCAGAATCTTCATCAGTGTCTTGGTGTCATACTCAGAAGGCTTCTTCAGGGTGACTCCCTCAGGCAAACCGTGGGCCACCACACAGCTGGGGTCCTTCTGGATCCACTCATAAGGCACAGGGACCAGACTGCTCTTTCCCAGAGCCTCACCTGCACATTGCACGAGGCAGTGTGAGTGCTTTCCAACATATCTTGTACAAAACTGGCAGAATAAAACCTGAAACTAAACAGCTCCTGCTCTGCAGTTGCATAATGAATAATTATTATAATTGGAAATGTTAATTATTTAGGCGAGTATGGCACTCTCTTCCATATAGGCTGGATGAGGATGATATAAATCATAAATAGGGTGAGAATCATCAGAGTGATAATTATGAATTAAGGTAAGAGTTTCACGGCTTAAAAAGGACTTCTGAGGAAAACACGTTGCATTTGGTGACTCCTTACTGTAAAGTACAGTGAAGACTTCCTCCACCATCTTCCTCAGAACAAAGATGTTGGATTGAGCATCTGATGGAGCTCTTGGTTTCCCATGCTCACCATCTTTACTCAGTTTGCTGAGGTCACCTTCCTGGTCTTTGGTATGGGCGTTTGCTGTGGTCACATTTTGCAGACATGGCACCCCTAAAGCCAAAAGCCAAAAGTCACACCTTGCAAATTAAACATTAAAAATAACACATGCGCAAGAACATTACAAATGCTTGTAGGTCTAAATGATCTGCAATGTGTTTGGAGAAAGTACATGTTACTTTCCTTACTACTGTCCCCCCCTAACATAGCCAGTGCTTTAACTTTAAGGGTTCCAAAGAAACAAAAAACAGGAAGATTGAGAGTCTTGTTCCCGAAAACGTCATGAATGTCATCTTTTGAAAAATGGTGCTATATAAAGTGAATGACTTGTTTGTCCTAGGATGTGTCTGAATAAATGTAAAACATCTCCAACAACTGGTGATTAAGTTGTCAACAGTAAGCCACTCTGTTCAAATCTTCCTCCACTACGCAACTACCTGAAACCTAAACAAACGGTTTATTTTAAGTCTTTACTAAACCAAGCAAACTGCAGCTACTGTTCCCTGGGACTTGCTGGGAAAACTAATTTCACCTTGTTTACACAGCCTGATAAAACAAACTGCATAATGGGAGGTCGCAACCCCTCAAATTGGTGTTATTAGTAGGGAAACATTGTGGAGTCTGAGAACATTATTCGCTGTTTTACCTTAGCACTCAAGGTCAACAGGCGTGGCTTAATGTTCCAACGTTGATTTCTGAAATATGACTTACAACCTTACATACTAGTTTGTTTATAGGAAATGACAGCTGAACGGCAGGGCTTACGAAAAAGAAATATTTAGCCTCTTATCAAAACATCCTGTAGAAAAACTGCAGATCACCGTTATATTGTGAACGTGTTGTAAATGTCTTCTGAAAATGTTGGTGTGCTCCGTAAGTTTGTTTAATTCTGTTAATCATTAAGTACCTTATGGCCTTGATTTTAACCTCTATCAATGACAAGTAGGAATTGCAACATTAACTTCTCCTAAACAAGTCTTACTGTTCAAAAAATAATACGAGCTGTGAGCAGACAGTGAGTCTGTTATTTAGCAAATGTAACACATCAAACAGTTTTGCCAAATGAGATGTGACAAGACAGTGCGTTGATATATTGTATATCTGATAAAGGGCAAAATGTATTACTGTGTTGATTGAATTATTTTAAAAACTGCAAGCTGCTGCAGTTATTGGAAGCTTTTGGATGCTGAATATGCATTTGTGCGATCCCAAAACTACAAAATCCTACAGCGACAAGCCTGACACAAGTGCATTTTTCATAGCCGCCACACAGGTGTAGCAGTAATACGAGTGATCAACGCTCTATTATGAATGGATGATGGAAAACGTCATTCACAGTTACACCGGAAAGCAGAACTTACGGCAAAACTTGTAGAAGTCTGTTTGGATTTCCCTCCTGGAGTTGAGGAACACTCTGCCTTTTTCTGTGCCGACTGCAATCACGCTGTCCTCGTGTATGGTGACACACGCCACCTCAGCGTTGAGCTTAGACATCGCCATGCACTGCAAAACAAGGATACAGGTATCATTTACTCATACCAAAAACTCTGACGGAGACATGTATTAAGAAAACAGAGGAACTAGAAGCACAGCATGCTGATTCGCTCGGGATGGAATAAGATACTCAATTCCTCCCTCACATACTCTCACACTGTTTCTGGTGTTTGATGCATATTCTCATAAACAAAAAATATCCACCATGAAACAGGTTTAGAAATGCAAAGCAGCTGTTTATTAACTTGTTTAAGGTGGATTTTCCTTACTTTCACTAAGAGAGTTAATCATCTTGAGATCTCCAAAATGAAATGACATTGCGTGAGGCTTAATCTAGGACATACCACTGAGTCGAGGGCAGACACCAGGCTGGTGAGGATCTCCTGTCTGGCTGACACCAGCGGGACTTGTGGTTCGCCCCGGGAGTTCGCCCTGATGCCATCGCATGTCAGCTTCCTCATCTGAGCCATGCCTCTGCGGGGACCAGATGAACACAATTTAGGCAGGCAGCCACAGAGCATACTAGACAAAAACCTGCATGCGAGCATGTATGCAGCAGTGACCTGCATTCAAAGCAGTTTCTGTTGACATCATTTAGTTTGACTTTAAGCAAATATTATCTTGCATCCGGGGCATCCATCTGATACCAGAAGCAGGGAGATGAAAGAAGTCCAAAAGGGTGGATGCTTTTCTTACCTAAGATGCTTATTTCATACAGCAACAAGACAGAATATACAGCTCCACTTATGGCTCTATGAAACTTTACTTAGCACAGCAGCACTTTTAGCTAATGCTAAAGAAAATATACATTACCAAAGTTTTAAGAATTCATCCTGAGGGGCTCATGAATATCTCTGAAGTTTCATGGAAACCCATCAGGTAGCTGTGCTGATATTTCCCTCAAAAACAAAAATACCAACCTCATGTTGTGCTAGAGGAAAAGTCAGGCATCCCAAAAGTCACATTTTCTGTAAACAATGGATGTCTGCACAGATGTTGAAGTGAAATTAAATGAAATTTGACCTGCTGATGGTAGTAGAGGAAAGGCCAGGGCATGCCCGTAGTCATTAAGGTACATTCTCTGGGCACCATTGATATTTGTGCAAGTTGATCAATATCTGTTGAGATAATCAAGTCCAGGCAAAAGTGGTGGGCCGACCATCACTGCCATCCCTAGAGCTACACCTCTAGCGTTAGTGAAAAACCTTCGTCAACTGGGCTTATTAGAGAACTGAAGTCATTCATCCATCCATTGTCAACCGCTTATCCTGCGTACAGGGTCGCGGGGGGGCTGGAGCCAATCCCAGCTGGCATTGGGCGAAAGGCGAGGTACACCCTGGACAGGTCGCTAGTCCATCGCAGGGCCACTGATGTCATGATGACTGATGGTGCTTTCATGGGGTGTCGGAATAATAAGAATCTTTTTTTTCCTCCTTAAATTTTTATTGCAAAAAATTAACCCAAGTGTGAGCATGGTACATAAAGAAGTATAAATAACTTTGATTCTTGCAAAATTACATATTATATTTTACAAACATGCAATTTGTAATATGGTTAGAATGGTTAATTTGCTGTCCATGTAGAGTGAAATAGATGTCTGTGTGTAATAATAATGCACATCTTTGTAGTAGTGTCCGTGTTGATATTCCAACTTAAGAGTGCGAACACAGGTAGGAGATATGACCATCTGAGGAGCATTTGAATGTACCGTGAGTCGCTGGTTACAATTTGAAATCCTCACCACTAGATAGGTCAGCATGATTTGGCGTAAAATCAAAATCACGATGAATTGAACGGTATTATTACCTTGATTACTATTAATGTTTGGTTTGGTTTGTTTTTTGTCCTCATAGTTCTCTGACAAGGTTTGTACAGTAAATATACTTAACTATTAAAGGTTTGGTATATTTTTCGATTCACAGATGTCAAAAATCAATTATCTAAATGATAATTGTTAAAGTTATGTTGATGTGCAAATAACAGAGATGCATTCCTCCTGTATTCGTTGGATTGCCGCTGCTGAATGAGTGAATGCTACTACTAAAATGATCATTATTATTATAATGATATTATATCATTATTACTCGCACACTGTGCGAGCACGGCAACACTACACACTTAGCTAGCTCCCTCTCCTCATACATCAAAGGAAATCTACAGGACGGGTGCTGTTATAAGAGCATAACCTTAGGTCTTTCAAGGGCAGTGCAGTGTTTGTGCGCTTAGTGAGTGTGTGGGTGAGCGACTTTGAGAGACTGAGCGGTAGAAAGGGACATTGAAGGCGAGAGAGTAAGTTGTCCGTCTGGCAATGTGGGTTACAGTGTGTCTGTCTTTTTTTACTGCTTGAAAGTGAAGGCTGTTTGTGCTATCAAACATCTCCCCGGTGCTTTAGACCCCGGTCTGGAAGCTGAGCTGAGAGGGCGGAGTCATGTGACTACATATGGTAGTATGTTTATAAGGGGAAAGTACCTGAACACACACAGTGGGGGGAAAATTTTTATCAAATTAAAGCCGAAATGGTAAAATTAGGTTGGTTAGAGGCTCTGAATTTTGATTATTTTTAACAGCCCTCACCAGTAAATGCCACTAAAACTTGCACATTGAAGCTTTAACATCAATCCCCTAAAGCCCAAATAACAAGATGGCCAATGTAAATAAAAGTGACAAACAGATCTGTTGAGTAAAAACCGCTCGGCTAAAGCCAGGCACTATGTTCTCATGGCAACTGAAACCCGTCTCCTTGGAAACTAATCTCGGGGCATTTGAACAATGCAGCTCTGGCCTTTAATCTCTCCAGACACTGGGAACCATTATACTGGCCTCTGGCAAGCCCAAACCACTGACTCAATAGAGAGAGGACAGAGCGGTAGAGAGATACAGACAGAGGCAGAGAGAGAAAGAGGAGGGTGGGCGTGGTGGGGTTCAGCTGCACCAGTCTGAACGTGCCAAGTCCATTGGCCATCTAAATCTGCCTCCCCCGAGGCCACAGCAAACATTAGCCCCCTCCTAAATTATTGCGGTCTCGAAATAGATGGCCTCTTTCCCTCACATATTTAAAAGGCAAAGGAAGTAGCGAGGAGGAGAAAGGTGGGGATAAGCACGGGCTCAGGATAATGCCATGTCAATTGCTTTGCAAGAGGAAGCTCAAGTATAATGTCACGGTCCTGTTATGGTTCTCAGTGAATGTTGAACAGTTCAGTGTGGAACGACATTAATAAATAAAAGGCACCTGGCTATAAGTCTATCATGAAGCTAAAAAAAAAGATTCTTGGAAGCAAATCAGCCAGCAGTCTTTACCAGTGGGAGCTATAGGCTTTGATACTTATTTAACATTTGGGCTTTGATTGTTTTAAGGGTTGTTTTCTAAAAAGATGATTAGCATAAACCAACAGACTAAAAACAGCTTGCACTTCTTTACGTTTCTATTGATGTCTTATTGTGATGTATGCATTTTGCAATGTTTTCCCTGCATCTTCAAATCCTGGGCAAACTGCCGAGTGCTATTTGGAGCTAACCTACGTACATTTAAATTTTCTCAGAAACTGCATTAAACCTGTTTAAGAGGACTCAGTAAGGTCTGTGATGTAAAGAAGATGTTTACTGACAGAGGAGTACCTTGGCCACAGCTCTGTGTCAGATTTGTTTAAAACAAAAGCAGCTAGGGACTCAGTCTTTGGAGGGGCAAAACATGCCCACATGCAGTCAGATAGGGTATATTTACACCAGCAATTAACTATGGTTTTCACTTAAAGCATTATTTTATTAAAGCATTTACACTCGATATATTAATACTATATCCTAAGTCAAATTAGGTTTGGTATGTATGGCGGTCTGTGTTTTAGATGGCTAAACATTTCAGTCTTGCTTCAGCTGCAGACAAGATGTTTCTTAAAGTTTCCTGATGACTAAGGAGAATTTAATATCACGTTTTTCATATACATGTGTTATGCTGTGTACTCTTTTGCTTTTGTTGATATTCATGTGGTCCAGTATGGCTACAGGGACATCACCCAGTGTACCAGAGTGGGTGAGTGCATCGCATTGCTACTCCTCCTCGTTAATTTCTTAACACATCTTCTGATGGCACTGTATTTGTGGCTTGAGGTCAGTGCTGTTCTTTATAGTGTTTTTCCGCGGGCCTGGTTTGATCCACTTTAGCCAAGCAATGCGTTTCCACTGCTGCCTTACAGCAGGGGGTAGCCGAACTGTGCTGCCATAGTCCTGCTTGCTAGTGTGGCTGAGCAGAGCCGCAATCCCCCCTTAACAGAGCCACGTCGTCACAGCCAAGAAATTGGTTCAAGTGCTGAATTTCCCCTTGGGGATGAATAAAGTATTCTGATTCTGAATCATCAGAGTCACTGGATTGGCTGAAGATTCATCATCATGTAGAAGCGACAGAGATAGATTTTTTGTTTTAAACATCAAAAAAATTAACTAAGCTTTATCAACAGTATGTGAAGAAGTAACAGCTCTGACGTCATGTCAAAGACGTCTACATATTGCGTTGCAGAGCGTCATGCGATGGGGCATGATTGGAAGTTTGCAATGTTTGCTTTACATTTTTTAAGGACATTACAAGATTTATTATGTGTGTTAACAGTATGCAGTCTTGTTCTGTGTCATTGCTGCAGTTAGTAAATCACACAATTCTTGCACAATACACATCGCACCCTTAAAGAGACGCAAAAATCAGCCTCAGCAGTTCTGTTTTCAAAGTCTTTGGTTGTTTGAAGGCGTTAAAAAAGAAAGTGGAGTCCAGTATCAACTGATCTAGTGACGAGGTGAAGACAACTACTAAGTCAGCAGCTAGATGAGCAAGGTAAGGCCACAAGTAGGCTCACCACTGCATGGATTCACACAACTACTTCCCCATAATGGAAAAATCCTATTAGTGTTAACACAGTACTGGCTGAAACAAGCCGAACCCACACACTCACACTTAATAATCACCTTTATGTTAACTCCTTTTAAGTTTGAAAAAATGTATGTAGGTTAAACGACCTGCACACCTACACAGGTGTTTTCACTTATTTCGGCTAATTAGACCTCTGCACAGGTTGAACTTGGTAGGTGAGGTCGTGAGGTAGTAGATATGCTGGGGTGACTTTTCAAAGGAGCCCTGAGGATTTTTTTTTTTACAAGTCTTAGCGCTACTCTGGAGCACTATTTTTTATATGAGTGGATCCCTGTTTTGTTTTGTACATGTGACACTGAGTATGTGGGTCACACATACACATTCCTGCCAGTGGTTTCACACTACTCCACTGATCTAACGGTGGCCGTAAGACCCCAAGAAATTACGTTTTGAATTGAAAAAATTGAAAACCATGTAGCGCTGTAGCGCATTCAAAGATAAAAGTTCTCTTGCCCTAACAGGTGCAAGAGTTAGATGTTTTAAATAAAGGATTGGATGAATATCTTCTAAAAGAATGATTATGTACATCAGTCTTCACTGTACATCTGACTGAATAATGGCCAATGGTTAATGGTCTTGAAGGAAGGAAAGAATTTGACTGTAATTCTGACATACCCACAACAACTTAAGCAGAGTAAAGGAAGGGTGTGGTTTGACAGCTACTATCTAACTTGTCATTACAGCAAACAACAGCATAATCCCTTTATAGACACCCTGTGCCTCAGGCCGTGGCCTTTTGGGAATGTCATCACTGATGGTAAGATTTTTAACTGCTGCACTGCCAGGCAGGATTCAGTGGCAAACAAAGGACCAGGGAGATCAGCTTAACATATTAGGTATGACATGTATAATCCTCCAACACATTTGACAAAATTAAAGCAACGCATTGTTTGGCAATATGGCATATGACATTTACAGTTAATAGGATAAATCATGCAAAACCGGGAGTTATCCTTTAGCCCCAAAATAAACTACTCTAATTGAAAATAGCCATACAGTAACAAGTAGTCAGACACATACATAGGACCACATTTAAACATTTGCTTTTCTCTCTTGTGACAATACTTTTCAAAAGAGCTATTTATTGCTGCTCTCACTAGTTGTCACTTAAAGATCTCTTACTGTATTGATGCTTCAAACTGTTTATCGGTTAGTGAACACTTAATAAAGTTGATTTATTTTAGTTGCATCTTTGCAATAACTGTTCATTTGACATTTTTATACAACTGATAAATGGTCAAATTACTTATTTTACCTGCTGTGTATATTCACCAATTAACTTTATGCTGCCATATTTTGAATGGAAATGGAGTGACAGTACAAGATATTTTATGGCACATACAGGACTAGTAGTTGTGGTGAGAGCTTCTTGTGCTGGCAGGAAAACTGACGTTACTATTAAGTTCACAACACATAAAAGTGGAGGGGAATTACTTGGAAAGCTGGACTAAGGAGAAAAAAGCGTGCAACCACAGGATATGAGACACTAGGGCAATAAATAAAGTCAAGGTCTGTTCTTCCAAAGGAAATGAGCGAGAGTCCGTGTGTACACGTCTGTCTTCTTTCTTTCATGTGAATTCAATCCACCGGTCAGCCAGGTAACTTACAGCTGACAAAAGTTTTTATTCCTGTTGCTTTTTTGTAAAAAAACAAAAAACTTTGACGCTTCTTCTTGCCAACTAAACCAGACAGCTGAGAGCAGGAAGACAAGAAAACAGCCCTCCAACGTTGTCTAGCTTCAGAAAAAGGCACATCAAAGTCCAAACACGTTGACTTTACGTTATCTAAGTTCGTGTTGGCTTTTTCGATTATCTGGTTAGTGTTTTTAGTTTGACACACTCTTCAAACCGTGCTATCAATTAGTGATCTATTGTTTAAGTTTCCTGCATCTTAATACAGAGCAACACGGCTGGAATTAACCCCGCAAGGCTTCTAAGTTAAAGCTTTTTACATTCAAATTGTTTGCTGAAGTTATAAACGCTGTGTTTCCTCTCCCATTTTTGCACTTGCTGCTTGAGCTAGCTGGCTTTGTTGTAACTAGCTCGGTAACCTTATCAGTGATAGCAATATACGGGGAAGGGGGGGATAATTTAGCAAGCAGACAGACGCTGTTTCCCAATCATAAATATAGGCTAGCACTCCACTCGCAAGGTTACAGGGAGGCGTCCCTCTAGGCTGATTTAAGTGCTCACTAACAACAACCTTTCTACGCTACTTACCATCTGTCTACCTAATCAACGCTGGCTAATTAGCTAACGGTATCATAATAACGTTGAGCTAGCTAGCTTTAACTCGTTAGCTCCGTTGCGTTAGCCCTCTTGCTAGCTAGCGCTAGCAGTTTCCTTTCATCTCATCCCCCAGTGCAGAAATTAGGTTATAATCTGTAATTCCTAAATGTACAGTCACAAAAAGCAACACGCTCCATGAAAACACACTATATAACTGTTCATGAATATAAAAAGAGACAGCGAAATCTCACCTTAATTAGCGATTAAATAGCCTTGTTGCTGCTGTCAATCCCGGAATAGGTTTATTCCCCCGTTTTAATCCATCAGAAACGCTCACAATTCCCATCCACAATGTAGCTGTGCCGTCTGCTAAAACATCGTAATCCCGAACATCACAATGTTGACTTCGATCGCACGCTTTATGGTCTATTATTTGTGTATGTATTCCAAGTTTATTTCTGTTTTCCCTTAACAGAGCAGGGTGTCCCTTTCTCCTTTCTTTGTTCTGTAATCCAGTAAAATTGAAACTCATTCGCCTCCTGCTAATCCCAGCCCAACTCAACAACAGCATCTATTGGCTGCAATTTACATACAGGATTAACGGAGGAACCTCTGGAAAAACCCTCAGGGAGCAACATTTACATGGAAAGGAAATAGTCCTAGTGCGATTATTTATTGTATTAGACTGTTGAAATCACTGCCTGTCACATGGCTGCAACTTCACACTGTCAGTTTTGCTTTAAGAAATCCCGCATAGACTGTATGGAGGTGGTTTGATGTGATAGTTGTAGAATAAAAAAAATATTTTTAGGATTTGTCCAAAGTGGATATATAGCAGCTACTTGTATCTTCTATGCCATAGCTCTTGTGATGATCTAAAATAGCGGTTTGTTTCATATAGGGTAAAGGTCATATCCCAAGGGGAAGGGACATGGGTATCTTATAATAAATGTAAAGAGAAACTATTTATAGTAAACCCAATTACAAATCACGCCGGTACTCCACTGTAACACTGTAATATGATTAGTTTCATTTACTTTTGCACTAATGCAACCCACAAACCAGAATGAAATATTAAGTTAAATTGTGTCTTACCAAGAGCAAATATTTGATTTGTTCGTGTGCTTCACACATGCTGTACTTTTTTGCTTGCTTCTGCAAATCAGTAATCACGTATTTATTCAAATGTCAGAGAGCATAACCAATCTGCCCTCTGGCAAAAAAAACTTGGATGTGTGAATAAGACCTGACATTTGCCGAGGCCAACAAGTAAAAGTGATATGTCTCGAGGTTAGAAATCCAAAGATTCTAAATAAACATGCAATAGATGTTTCATCTTCACCATGAAGGAGCTTGGCCCTTTTTCCACATTAAGGAACGACTGCCTCCTTCTGTTTGACATATACCAAATATTTGCCTAAGATCAGCATATGATTTACAACAGGGTTTTTGTTATCTTGTGTGTGTGAGTTTGGCAGAGGAATGGATAAATGGTTATGGTTGCTGGCAGAATTTCCCAAACCACCAATCTCTTAGTGGCATGAAATTCTGAAACCACTTTGAATCAGCTCTGTAGAAACAAACCTATCTTCTGTGCTTTGCCCTCAAAAACAAACATACCGACTTGGCGTAAGTATGAAAGAGTGTGAAATAAAACACAACCAGCCCATGCCCATGTTGTTAATATTTAATGACTCAATCTCCGAAACCATTGCAGCAATAATCCAAAGGGTATGAACCCTCCAGCTGAAAAGGCCATGTACAATATCCAATGGAAAATTTAGATTTTATCTTAGCTGACCAGCGCCTGCCCTGCCTGTTTTTTGCTCAGTAGACAATACTCCCGGCTTTCCACACCACTCACCTCTGTGTAATGTCTCCTGCAAAGCAATAGCAACCTATGCCCAACTATAAACAGAATCTCCTGGTTTAGTTGACAAACGGATAAAACAATACATGGAAGACTTAAAGTATAAATTCTATTCAAATTGAATTTTTGCAAATGAAATCCAGATGTTGTCAACCTGGGGAAGATTGACCGTAACATCTTACATCCATTGTTTGGGTTTGAGCTGCTGTGACTTTAGTAGCCCCTACTTAACAAAAGGTCATTAAAGTAATCCAGGGACATTTTGATACAGCATCAAAATGGGCTCAAATGAGCATCAAATAGGACTGCGATCATGTATATATAATTAATTAATACTAGTGCATGAATAGAGTCTGTACTAATACATAGTCCACTGTAAATAAATAGCTGATTATTACTGATAGGGTAAGAGGTGTATTGGTACAGGGTCAGACAGAGTTTAATAAAACGCAAAAGTCTGGAATAATTCACTATATTCAGTCTATAAACATACAGTAACATAACTTAGAGCTGAATTCAGCAGGCCCTCCCAGGTTCATTAACTCATTAAGCCGGGAAGATCACTGATGTGCAGTGGAAACCCGCCCAATAGCGACCTCCCCCAATACCTGAAGAGAGAATTGGTGGTTGAAATCATCCCTGTCAGGCCTGTAACATATAATATCTCTCCTGGTCGATAATTTAGAATACACAATGGCATCATGGGCGATTCATGTTATGTCATTGGCACAGAAATAATTGTTTGTGCAATTCGTTGTGTTCGAACACCTCAAACATAGTTCATGTCAACAGTTTAAGAAGTGTGGTAATGCAGTCAAAGGTTGGCAGGGAAGGATACAATTTAATTTTATTTATATAGCACCAAATTATAACAGGAGTTATCTCAGGGGCCGTGCTGCTTATACCTCTGCTTTGTGTTGTGCTTGATTGCTTACTTAAGGATTCAAATTTATACCTGATACGGGTTTCAGAGAGAAAAAAAATGCATTCAGGATGTTAACCAGACAGCACAGGGTTTTGCACACATTTAGAAATTGACTTCATAAATGATAAAGCTGTCAATTTTCAGTCAAAAAACAAAACAAAATTATCTTGCTGTATCTTGGTGAATAAAAAGCACTCGATGAAGATTGAAGTGGATTATGTTGTGGGAGTTTTGTGGACACGTTAAACAACCACCATTGGAATCCATTATAACACAAATGGATTCAACCCAATCACAGCCAAGAAGGGTGGAGTCCTAATAACGGTCACCTACAATTACATATCTTATTGTATACTAAAGCCAGAGGCACGCAGGACAAAGGGAACTGTAATGACTTTGTTACCAATTCTCTCATCGGGTATTAAGTATGGTGACAAATGAGCCGAACCCACTAAAAAATAGTCGCTGTCATCCTTCACTGGCCAAGACAGCTCACCCAAAGAGGATTATTACAAAGCTGAGGAAGTAAAATTAATAAATAAAACAAACAAAGCGATCGACACCCAGTACTTCTTTTTTCTCATCCTTGTCCATCAGCCGTTTTGTCTTCCGGATCGAAATTCTGAATTGTCACAGAGTTCCAGGCAACTTGAAGATTCAAACTTTCTAACTACTGTAAAGCATCAAAAGTTGCCATACTGTAATGTACTCAGGAGCTGTACTGATAATATCTCACGTCCATGTCCCGTTTCCTGTTTATATTTTATAGTACTTCTTCATGATTGGCTAATAGGTGCTTTCTGCAACAACACATAAATTCACTCGAGATAGAGATTCGCTGTTTTGGTATTAACTGTAAACTGAAATGTTCTTCGGACGTCCATTGCAGGATCAGGAGAAACGTCGGAGGAGCTTTTCTTTAAGATGTACCCAGTTCAGTCTCATCTCTTCTGCTCATATCAGTGTTGTTCCTGAAATGCCAAACACAAGATGTCTTAGCACTGAACGGTGATGATACCACCGCATCCATAAACGTTTGAAATACAATGTAAGAATACCAACATCTCGAGGACTGTCTGACTCCTGATGATGAATTCCATTGGCTGAATTTGCACCATGCACCTAAAAAAAAACAACACAAACTGTCATTGTAGTCCCATTCTGGACATGATTTAGCTGTACTGTAAGTGAAATTAAAGAACTACTGTGACATTTTTGGAATACATTTTCTTTCTTGAGTTACATAAGAAGATTGATACTACTCTCATGTCTGTACAGGAAAATAGCTTATCTTTAGATGTGCTGTAAGAGGATATTGTTTCCTTTGAACAGAGTTACATTAGCTGTTTCCCCCTGTTTCAGTCTTTGTGCTAAACTAAGCTAACTGGCGGTAGCCTCATATTTTCTGCACAGACAAGAGAGTGGTATAAATTCTGCAAAATTCGCATTTTACTCTTTGCAAGAAAGCAAATAAGTGTATTTCCCAAAATGTCTCAAAAACGATTTGGTGATATACAGTACACATTAAAATATTTTCTCTCTATGCTGCACACCTCTTTTCTAATGTTTTAATCCTTTAAAGCTGACATTAAAAGCCCTATGTCTTAGTTGTTCCATACCTACAAGCATTCTTTCATCTCGTCTCATGTGGGTACTGACAAAAAAATTATTTTCATTCTTTTCCTAGTTAAACGTGAAAGTGAGGTTTCTTTGTAAATTTACCGGGCTTTTATCTGGATGCCTGCGCATGGCCTGGACCAGCTGGTCTACTTGCTGGTTGTGTTCCAAGGCGTTCCTCAGGGCGTCCTCAGTGCTCAGCAGCCGCTGGCGGAGGCGGCTCACCTCAGAGTCCACGGCCGAGGGGTCCAGCATGGAGTACCGCCTGTGGTCAGGTGAAGACCGTTCCTGACCCTAAAACCCACACAAGGCAGAGAGATAGTAGCCAATGCCTCCTGTTAAATCATTCATATCATGCTGTCCGGTATGTGACTAAAACTATTATTAGTTTTAATATATACAGACTCACTAGCACCTGAATGTTACTGTGGTATAGACAACAGTTAATGGTGTATCTTAAAACTATGATAAATGATATTGACTGGTGAGTACATAGATACATTTAAAGGAACATTTTGATATAATTTCTTCCGCAGTAAGTTTTTATAAGAAAACTTCATCAATTTTACACATCAAAGTTTGTTTTGTCATCATGGTTAGTATCACTAATCCTGTGATAACAGTTGTAAGAAGTCTTCTGTGGCTCTGGCAGAGCTTTGTCAATGTGCGAAAAATAACCCTGGTGATGTCATGAGACTACATATGTTCAACTGTTTTTCAAATTATAGGTGAGCAGAAAAACATGGGTGCTCATCAGGGAGGGTAGATCTAACAAAAAATATATCGAGTTGCATTATGGGAAATGTAGGAGCCTGCTTTTTTGGAGTTTATATAAAACTTCAAAGAGATAACTCCTTTAAGTAGAGAAGATTAAAGAAATAGTTGGACCTTTCTTGCAGAGAGTTAGATCGATATTACTCTGCGTGAAGCTGGATACAGGAGGTGATTAGCTTAGCTCAGCATGTGATTAGTAGTCCTACTGAATGGAGTCGCCAAAGGATGATGGCCAAAGCTAATTGTTCTGTAAGACTTGTTCCCCAACTCATTTAAGACTCTTTGACAACAATCTTCCCTTGATACGCCTTAACTCATTTGGGGAAGTTACATCATACTTGCTGTGGAGTTAGTGACAAGCGACATTTCTATAATTGGAAATAATGAAAGTCAATGTCAGAAAAACTGATAATGATTGACTGCATTAGCTTATAATCACAAAGTCCTTCCTTCTCACCAGTAGAAGCAATTTTTCACGCAGGGTCTTGATGTCATCCTGAAGTTTCTGCTCCTTGACCTTCCACTCAGCCTTGTGCAGGTCCTTCTCCATGTCCCGTGAATGGCGATGTGCTCCCAGGAGTAACACCCTCAGTTCATTCAGACTCCTGGAAAAACAAAGACAAAATATGAGAATAACAAACAAAGAAACCTTGAGTGTTAGGTAACACTGAAAAAACAGAACCAACACCCACCAAGTGTTTTTTTTTGGCTTACAGTACTGCCTTGACTTGCTGTGAAATTGTTCCAGAGTGCAATAATGATAGAGACTCATCGCAATATTTCTGTCAAGGATTATATGCGTCGTACATCTGCTTAGACCTCGCACAAAAGGTCATTATTTAAAAGCTTACCAGCCTATTTTGTGAATAACATCTTCTGCCCAGTGGGGATTGTGAAGGCAGCCTCATCTCTGTACATGTCAAACTGGCTAATAGATTGATGCCGTATTCCCAGTCAAACTGTCTTTAATGTTAGCCAGCATACTAGTATCAGTAAGATGATTATAAAATCCCATATACAGTGGGCAACTTTTTTCAGTGACCAGGACAGCACACGTTACCCAAAAATGGTTATCTACTTTGGCATCTGCTCTCAAGTGTAGTGCTGTATATTCATTTGTGCCCCTCACAGACGACAGCATCTTTTTCTTTTTTATAAGAAGCCCTTCTGGGAAGATTTTTCTCTTTGTCTTTCTAAAAAAAAAATCAATCAGACAGCTGCAGCTGATTCCTCAGTCCTCACTAAGACCAAAAAGGTAGATCACATCACTCCAGTTCTGAGGTCTTCACACTGGCTTCCTGTGCGACAAATATTGATTTCATAATCCTGCTGTTGGTTTATAAAGTACTGAGTGGTTTAGGGCCAAAGTACATTTCTGATCTTCTGCTTCATTATGAACCATCCATACCTCTCAGGTCGTCTGGGGCAGGTCTGCTTTCTGTCCCCAGAGTCAAAACTAAACACAGTGATCAGTTTTTATTAACCATATATCTGGAACAAACTCCCAGAAAACTGTCAGTTATTTTAAATTAAGACTGAAGACTTTTCTTTTCACCACTGCCTTTAATGAAATCAAATGTAAGGCTGTAAAGTAAATATCTTACACTGCACTGTGTTTTTACTGTCCTGTTTTATCCTGTTTATATTTTCTATTTATCTAAAAATGTATTTCAGTGTGTTTTTTATATTTCCTTATTTTGCTTTTATGTTTTATGAAAAGCACTTTGAATTGTTTAAATGTGCTATACAAATAAATGTGCCTTGCCTTTGTGCAGAAATTGTATGAGCATCTTTTCAAGCTGCGCTAATCAATATTTTTCAACAATGCATGAAATGACTATTTTTTACGTAAAGGCCGTGTTAATAACAAGTGTTCGCCATGTCAAGTTTATAAGGTGATAATATGTCAATGTTGAGTTCAGAGCTGCCTATCTAACCATGAAATTACCAAACTTAGTCACCAGAACCTGTGTGCTCACGACGTGACGTGGCTGATTTTTATCTGTCTGAGCCTTTTGGTGTTTTTAAGTGACACGGAGAGTTATATTGGTCTGCATTATTGTTTGCTTCTCAAAATCGGAATTTCTTCTACCACATGACTTTTTATTAATTGCCTTTCTTGAATCATTTTGTCAACTAGTAAAGATAAAAGAGTGTAACAATGTTCAGTGTTCTTGAAGCAATGCATTTGTTTGTGTTCCTAAACAGAATGTCAGTGAAATAGCAGCAAGAACATTAAGGTAATGATACTACCATCCAATAACAGTGACTCAAGGGGACACCCAATGATTTTTTCAAGTGATGGTATATACTTTTATTGCATACAACATAATTGCTGCCGAGATGATGTACAGACAGATATTCTGCCATCGCCAGAGGCACTTATTTTTAGTGCCTTGTAGCAGTTACTAACATCATAACCATCAATAATGTAAGAACTGCATAATGTAACATTGCCAATAATGTAATACAATTAGACCAATCTGTAGAGTTCCTCCAGCACTACAGAAAAATGCATTGTCTGAATTTAAATGTGTTTGGACTGGGCAAGAGCCTGTTTAATAAAGCCCTGCACGTCTGCAGTGATATTGTGACAATTGTCTCTTTTCACTTGTGTGAATTTTACTGAACGTAGCCAGATTTGGCAGCTTGAGCTTAAGCAACAAAACTGGACTTGAGCGGTTGGTCAATACTATGCAATCTGGGAGAAGTGGTCGTCTGGCAGGGATTTGCCATTTCCCTCTGCTGCCTAAGCTCAAGAAGAAAACACACAGAGATTTGGGCCTCTAGCTTCATGTCAAATTGGTTCAGCAAAGACCAGTGACAGTATGAGCAAATGTGGTAGTAATACCCATGGATGGGTATTGCACAGGTGTGTCTTATGCTGGCCACCATAAAAGGCCACACTAAAAATGTGCGGTTCCATCACACAGCACAAAGCCACAGATGTCACAAGTTTTGAGGGAGTAGGCAATTGGCATGCTGACTGCAGGAATGTCCACCAGAGCTGTTGCCTGTGAATTGTATGTTCATTTCTCTACCATAAGCCTTTTCCAAAGGCGTTTCTGAGAATTTTGCAGTACATCCAAACTGCCTCACAACCGCAGACCGAGGAGATGTGTTGCACTGCAGGAGGCAAATAGTGGTCACACCAGATACTGACTGGTTTCTGGACCCCCCAAACAGTGAAACTGCACATTTTTCAGGGGCCTTTTATTGTGGCCAGCCTAAGGCACACCTGTGCTTACCCATGCTGTCTGATCAGCATCTTGATATGTCACACCTGTGAGATACCTGTAACACAGATTTTAAATGATTTGTGAACAATGTTTGAGAGAAATACACCTTTTGTGTACATAGAAAAAGTCTTAGATCCTTGAGTTCCGCTCATGATGAGTGGGGGCAAAAACAAAAGTGTTGCGTTTATAATTTTGTTCAATATATATAGGGAGCGCCCTCTACAGGTGGTACTAAAAAGTCATCAAACACGAACAGTTTAAGTGCATTCATAACAATGTTCTGGCTGTTAGCACCAGTTTACTGCTGTGAAACTAGAGGCTGAAGTCTGCTGAGCTCACCTTGCTGAATATAGGTACAAGGTAGATTTGGCACATTAAAACAGGTAAAAGTGAGTTTGTTCTTGTGCTACATAGCAGACAATTTACAATAATAAAAAAAAAATATTATAAAAATGGTACGCTAAAATAAACTATTTTCACTGTATCTCTTTCCAGAAGGCAGCAGGGTGAACAGGCTGTAGCTGGGTGGGTACTGTCCTTTAGTATCCTTTGGGCTCTGCATAGGCACCTCACCTAACCGACATCACTGATGCTCAGGAGATGGGTACCAATGATCTTGCAGTTTTAATCACCTGCTCTAGAGCCCTCCGGTCCAGGGCTGTGCACATCCCATGCCAGTTAGTGATGTTTCCAGTCAGGATGCTTTCTATTGCTCCTCTGCTGACAAACACTTTGCACAGGAATGTAGCCTTCTTTAGCTTTCTCAAGAAATACAATAGTTTTTTAGCTTTCTTCACCAGCGTGGAAATGTGACCATGTCAGGTTCTATGTGATGCTGATTCTCACGATATGTTTATAAAGTAAAATCTTTTGTATTACTCTTTTACAATGTTTTACTATATGTTTTTACTGCAAAGCAAACATATTTCCCTTGTGGGACAACAACGTTTGTAATGAAAGTTAAGTGAGTCAGGACTTTAACTCGCTGAATTTCATTACCACCTGTGCTGGAAACTGAAATTCTATTTAAACTTTGTCTCTGTGAGGCACTTTATACTTTATTCATAGAGTGCCCATCATAAGTTTATTATATTATAAACTTGTTCACAAGTTTCAATGCAACAAACGCTAGTACTTTTATAATTAAGGGAACTCTCTAAAGAACAGCACAACAAAAAGTGTCCTAACTGCACCACAGTGTATTGTTATTTACTGCACCACAGGCAGCAGTGGAAAATAAAACCTCTTGCTGTAGATGCCGTTGATAGTAATGTGGCTCCTGGCGTAGCTAATAACTAATAAAGCTTTTATCCAGATGAAATGTTACAAAATTAAATAGTATGATTCAAATTATACTAGGCAATGCGTAAGACAAAGTCAATACATTGACTGTGGGTTCCGAGTATCTGTCCATTATCAAATTGATAATTTGATGTATTTTCACGTCTGCATGTGCCGAGATATAATTTTTCACTCCCGTTTCCCGGTAACTGTTCAGGCAGATGGTAAAATCAATACAGCCTTGTGTCCCTACCTCTCTTTCTTCAGCAGCTCCTGGCTGATGTTGACCAGCTGCCCAGAGGCATCATGGGACTTCTTTGTCATGGAATCCAGCTCTGCCTCCACACACATCTTCTCCTTGACCAGGGCTTCGACTTTCTTTTCCCCTGAGCGAACTTTCCCCTCCAGTGCTGGTGAAAGAGAAAGAGAAGCAAGTTTTTGCTGTGAATTTAATAATAATTAATTATTTTAACCTTATTTAGTATGTATCGTGTTATAATATATAAGGACACCAAATAAATCGTTAATAACACGCTATGATGTAGTTGTAGTACATTTGAGTGACATGTGTTTATGTAAACAGCGCTAATCATAAAGGAATATGAAATCGTAAGTGTTTATTTGTTATAGGCTTATGTGTTACATTGATGTTTGTCATGTTATAACTATATTTATTATTTATTCTTCACTTTCAGTGACAACTGAGCAAACGCAATCTGCCACAAGATGTGGCTGAGAGCTCTGGACGAATTGTAGTAATTGGACTTTGAGTTCTTTAGAATTTTTTCCAGGGACATGATTAAACATTCAAGCACAACACATCTTCATTATTTTTTAATTCATTTATAAACAGTTTCAACTCCCCTGTGAATAATCTGTAAATGTGAAAAAACAATTATTAAATGTTTAAAAACACACTGTAAGGACTTATTTATGTGCACAACAGTATATCATTAAAAATGATTACTGCTATGTTATACTGTGTTATCAACCATTCATTTTAGCTTTAATGTTTAGTGCCCATATGAAGACTGGTTTTGCTAGCTGTAATCGTTCCTCGTGTTCATACTGGTCATCAATAGATACCTTCCTAATGTTCTTCCGTTGTAAGCGATGAGGAACAAAATCCACAGTCCTCGTTTTGTGCAAAAAAGTATTCTAAAGTTTCTCTGAAGATAATATGAAGCTTCAGCAGTCTGAGTTAGCTAAATCAAGGGGTATTTGTTACAGTCTTTATAGTATGAAATCCCCTCTTTGTGTTACTATTCTTCCACTGCAGCTCAGCAAACAATCCCTATCGAGGAAAAAATAGGGGGAAAAATCCACTTGATTTGTCTTAGTCAGACTGCTGAAGCTTCACATAAGCTTTTTTGTCCCCCATCACTTACATTTGAAGAATGTTAGCCATGCAGAGGAGCTCTACAGTCTGTAATACTCAATTATCAGAACATTCAAATTTCATTTTATTAAAAAAGTCACATTGTGGAGTAATAAAACAATTCTTCATTTTTGCCTGATATTGTTCTTTTTTTTCTCTTTGTAAATTATTTACAACCTATTCTTCAAAGTGTGTCAGTTTGATTATGTAAAGTACACGAAGTGTGTTTTGGGTCCTTTTGATGTGATGGAACTTTAAGTTTTTCAAAAGACAGCCAGTTGACAGATTTCTCAGCAATGATCAAAGAATGTAACGGTGAAGATGAACACTATCCACCGCGCAGTGATCTCAGCATGACTGGTATGAAAATGAAGTAGAGGCTGCAGTCACGACACATACAGGGGCACGGCACAGACGTACAGAGAGAACAACTCTGACAGAATGACACTAATGAAGGTCATTATCTAAATGTACTCTAAGGAGTTTGCCTGTTACATGGAATATGTCAGCCAAAACCCTAATTGGCTGTTTGGCGGGAAATGCCAATATGCCAATAGCAAACTTAGCCCTGTTTTAGCATTGTGAGGAAAATGTGACATGCTAAAACACCACAATTCCCACACAAAAGTATTTTTTTTTTATTAGAACTGTTATTGAGTATGAAAAGACATCATCTCTCTACAGAGATAAAATCTAAAAAAAGACACGGGAGCTTGGAAAAGGTCGCTGACTGCTCTTGGACATTGACATTTACCTCCAATCTGGGATTTGAGGGCTTCAACCTGGGAAGTGAGAGTCGAGACTTCCTTTTCCCTTTTCATCAACTTCTCCATTGTTTCTGAAGAAAAACAAAACAACAGTAAGTGTCTTGCTTGAAGAACGCAGTGTTCAAGAAACCACAATAAGTACACTGATGCGGGCTCTTGGGGAAATGTAACTCAAGTCTGTAAGGTGCATTCTGCAGTTTTATATATTATCTATATAAAAGTCTGTTTTCGATATTTTCCAAATACTAACATTGCTGGTCAGGAAATCAACTGTATTTACTTAAGAGACATGAATAATTGCTCTTTGGTATTTCTGATCAACTTGTTGTCAAGCAGCTTCAGGAGTTCCTTGATTTGATCATTTGAATCAGCTGTGCTGGAGCAGGGAGAGCTCTGTAACATGCAAGACAAGGGGTACTCCAGGATTTTTGAGAAATGTGGTTCTCCTCCATTTAGAGAGACTAAATCTCGAGAAACACTGTAGCCTCATGTTTAACGGAGAGATTATGAGTGATATCAATGTTTTCATCCAACTCTCTGCCAGAAAGCAAATTTCCTGTTTAAATGGCTTGCAGGTGACAAATTGAAGAAGAGAGAATAGTGCATTTCTCTCCAGCCTATACGTGCATTAATGGACATTATGATTCACAACTTATAAAGTAATACATAAAAACTATACAGAACTGTAAAGGAGTTTTAACAATGCTTCAAGAAAAATAAAAATATCACTTCTTACTTTGGGAAGTAATAACACAGAGGAGAATATGTATGAATATAATAATATAATATTATTGATTGTTCTTATGAAATTTTAGTAAGCATTACAATAAATGGATGCTGATACCTTCGATATTCTGTTTTAGCTTCATCTTCTCATCTGAAATTTCATTATCCTCTATCACCTGAAAAAGAATTAAGTGTCAAGAGAGTTGAACTTAAATCAAAGCAATGACAGCATGTCAACAATCGAAAGTAGGTGCTTCTCACTTCTCCTCAGCCACTCACATTTGCATCATGGGATGTGTAGCGGTCTGCCTGGATGGCCTGGAGCTGGTTTGCCGTCACCCTCAGCTTCTCCTCCAGTTTCTGGATCTCATCTCGGCTCTCTGCCTGAGCCTTCTGCAGAGCCTGGTAGTCCATCATCTTCTTCTCTGACAGCTCCAGCCTCTCTCGCAGCTCCCCTGTGCTTTTGTCCTGCTCCATTTGTAACTTCTCCATCTCCGCCAGCCTTTGCTCCGCCTTTTGTTGTTTCTCAATAGCCTCCTCCAGAGCCTGCTTGCTGCTTTTGGCATCTACCTCAGTCCTCCATGTCTGAGTGCCCCCAGCAAGCTGATCTTTGGCCTCCTGAAGACGAGCGCAGAGGTCTTCACGTTCCTTGGTCAGAATGGCAGCTTCAATCTTGTGTTTGGCCTTGAGATTCTCCATCTCCAGCTGGTGCTCCATCTTAAGGCCTTCCAGAGTGGCTCTCAGCTCCTGGGGGTCCTGTTCTTGGCCTGCTGGAGTAGAATGATCACTACTCAATGTGGCCTTCAGTTCCTCCAAGGAACGCTGGTGGTCGCTCACTAAAGTGTCATATTTTGCCTGCAGAGGGAAGTGAGAAGCATGTTGTATTTAAATTTTGAAAGATAAATTCAGACTTACTGCTTTCTGCCTTTAAAACTTCTTGGCAGCTCAGCATAGACACTTTCAGAACTTGGTAATTTACAGAGCTCCACTGAAGTGACCCCAATGCTCTTGCTAAAGTTCTCTGAACAGTTTGTATTGGCTTAAAAAGAATCTAGCAGAATACCTTCCAGGTGTCCATCATTTCCATATTTTCCTTGGTGGCCTGTTGAACTTTCTGCTTCATCTCACTGATGTCCTGGTTCTTACTGTCCACCAGGGCCTTCAGTGACTCTATCTCCTGCTGGCTTGCTGCTAATGCTGTATCGTACTTCTCTTTAAGCTCACTGCTCTCCTTGTAGTGCTCGCGGCTCACCGACACCAGCCGCTCGTGCAGGAGGAGGGTCTCCGGCTGGCTCTCGGACCCGGGGGCAGCCTCGCCGTTGTTGACTCGCTGCAAGCTTGTGTCGGATCCTCTGAGTTGAGCCTGGAGGTTCTCAACCTCAGCTCTCCTGAGGTTGAGCTCTTCCTCCAGCTGCATGATACGACTCTGCTCTTCAACTGTGGTTTGCTGTTGAAAAGAAACACCATCCGTCACTGCTACTGAAAGTTTTTTTTTCTGTTCAGTGCAGAAAGATGTCAGCCTTTCAAAAGAATGACCTTATTACCGTAACAGGTGGAAGAGCCTGCAACAGAATGATGTCATTCCAAAGAAAAGGTGACTTTAAGTGCAGAAATTAGGCTTCAGGAAAAAGGAAATCAGAGGGAAACCCCTGAAGGTCCTTGCAAAGATTGGAGACGGTGCATTCCAGTGAATATACAATACAAGCAAATTCCATTACGTATGTGGACAGTGACAAATTGTGTGACATTTTGGCTCCCTGTTAGATACACGATTATACAAAGACAGCTATTTGTTTCCAAGCAGCCAGATTTCCCAGTGCACATCAGCATTTATTCAGATCTTATGTAGAAGGTGTTTTAAAAATTTTCAAGTTTCAAATTGTTTCTTAACTCCCCATAAAACCACAATTTGTCAACATGTACCTTTCTCTTTTTGTACATATTAAATAAACAAGACAAAAGGTGGTAATTGTCGATCAAAGAACTCACTGCCCTGCAGAGAGCATCGGAGCTGACAGTTATAATGCACAGGCTATCTTGCAACATGAATGTACTTGAGGCTACACCCACGGGAAGATTATCTATGCGCTTCTTTTTGTGACAGTTCATTCACCATCTTCCAAGAACCTATGGTAAATGGGAAAGGGCTGCTTTTAAAGACTTTAAAGCTGCATAAATAGATTTTTTGGCCACTTTAGGAAAACAAAACATCTCATAAATGATCAACTTGCTAATGTGTTTGTAAACAGCTGATTACTGACACATTCAGCAGCCAGAGAACAACATTAGCATTTATTTGCAGTCGTGTTTCTAGACACCTCATGAATGTAATTCCAATATTCACCCACTTTTAGCTCTGCTTTGGGTCCCCACCGACCCCTGAAGGAAATATCTGGCTCTTTCTGCACCAAATGCTTCCCTATGTTTACCAGCTAGTTGCTTTGTCGATCTGCTGTTTGGTGCTGAGCAGGTAGTTTACAGTAGTTTTTCTCTGAAAACAGCTGCCTGCTTTTACTGGAAACAAGGATAATTAGGGCTGAGTTTGCTAGACAGAAAGTCAAAGCAATTACCTTAAAGGTGCTAAAAGACTCAGCTGAGCTGAGGGAAAAACTACAGTCAGGTGATAATTCTCTGTAGGTTTGTCACTATGAGCAACAATTTACACATTACACATTTTCATGAATCCATTGGTAACAGAAAAATATTGATAAGAGCAGCTTTAAGTCGTCTAATTACCCATTTTGAATCTTGCTGTTGGATTCCAGCCTCCCTTCTCTAGCTGGCCAAAGCTATAGTTGCTCATTAGTTTATAGTGGTACAACCAAAGTACTGGCACCACTAGGGGTTTGAATTTCACTGAACATCAAGAGTCCAAACAAACCATTATACTCATTTTATGATGCGGCTGTCATCATAACAAAGCAGACAGTCTACACTTAAATTTTAAAGTCATTGAATCATTTCCATCCAAAGTAATTAAATTAAGGAGCCAAAGGATCAATGTATCACTGTCCAAATATTTGTGCAGCTCACTGTATGTGCAAAGAAGTGAAAGATGAGAGGAGAGCACAGCCATTCTCTGATTATCTAGAAGCAGCCAAGCAAATATAATAAAGCCAACAGCAAACCTCCACTTGGTGACAGTGCACACACACACATATCTGAAAACATCCTCTACACATTTGTATCCAATTAAAACAAAACAAAGATTAAGAAAGAGGACCTGCTGCACAGTGCACAGATGATAATTTTAACCATCTGGGAAAACAAGACCTCACCTTACTAGTTGATTCAGATCAAACATGTTGGCTGGATAGCATTCAGATTACAGAATAACTCACAGGAGCAAAGAGAGTAAAAAGAGTCTATGCAAGGTTAATGTCCTTGACAGCATCTGAAGTCGATTTGAAGTCAAGAATTGAGATAGCTCAGCAGCGCATCAAAGCCAAAACAAGATCAAATCTTTTTTTCACCTTGGTTCTCTTACCCAACCTCAAGGATACTGCGTCATGAGTGCATCTTCCCTGTTGGCAGAAGCAGACCTTACTGCATATAGGAATCCAGCGTTTCAAAGTGTTTTGTTTGTCAGTGCCCCTTTGAGGCAAATTGTGATTTGTGATATTGGGTTATATAAATAAAACTGACTTGACCTGACTTTGTTATCTTTTGATGCCTGAAAATTGAAAGCACAAGCTTGTGCGGTTTGATTTGTGATTCTATTGTCTATTATTGAAGAGGCTTTCTCTCTGAAGTGCAGCACTGCATGTCAAAGTGGTGTAAAGGACGTCCTTTGCTACACTCAACTACTGATGATAAACGGGCAGCACCACAACGATTTGTCTTGAAACATTAAGCTAAGAATCAGTGATAAATCAATTTCTCATGTGTTACTAATCACATAACTGCTTAAAAAATTAGCGCGGAGCCAGGAGAGATTCCTCCACTACGTTCCTTCAAAAGAATGGAAAGATGTTATTTCAGATGTTATGTCCTGACATCTGAAAGTGCAGCTGGCAACTGATCCAAGCCAACCTTTAAATAAATGGTTAAAAAAATAAATAAATCACAATTTAAAAGACAATCAACACCAGCTTACTGCAACAGAAGACATGTGAAAAGCTGAAGCGGCTGACATTGTGTTTCCTATCAGAGGCGATTGTCTCAGGGGAAGCTAGGGCTCAGCAGCGAGGGGCATTATTACTGTGATTCATGAATGAAGGAATTAAGGAGAGGACGGAGCATATGTGGTTATGTGATTTTTCACTTTGTTTTAACTTTGTACAAGGTAAAAATAATCATCCATCAATGGCGTATTCATATCTGGGGCTATTTTGAGCAAGAACAGTGCAAGAGACGTCGAAATACTTTACATACCAACATATTTCAGACAATTATTTTTAAAGATACTGACACTATTTTATATTTTCATCTAAAGACAAATACCAGCAATGATTCCACTAACACATAGAATCTGTGTATCAAAAGTCCGATATCTATTCCTCTGCGCCAAAGAGCACCATTGTTGTCCAAAAATTATTAAAAACACATAAAATGAGTTAAATTAGATAACATGTTCCTTCATTTCCATGAACACACACACTGTTTTCATTGCCAATCCCATATAACTGCCTTGCTGCTGTAAAAACTCACTAGCACACTGACCATGTGTGCATCCGCCGCTGAAAATAGTCCCTGACAAATGCACTATTTACTCAAGTTTTAGTAACGTTTGCTAAAAACTGTAGGCCCCAGCTGTTTCAGGAAGTTATTAAGCCTTTTTTCATGGGATTTTAGTGAGTAATGAAACTACAGAATAACACCGATCTTATTTTTTAAACTGTGGGATTTTAATATCGACCTGCGATGGACTGGCGACCTGTCCAGGGTGTACCCCGCCTTTCGCCCAATGTCAGCTGGGATAGGCTCCAGCCCACCCG
>JAPMOB010232660.1:0-24500 GCA_029875015.1 Lepomis gibbosus
TTTTCAAACACTTAGTTTCAACCTTTCAGAACTTTATTTTCAGTTTTGAATCCTGGCAGGATTCTAATCCCATACAGCTGGAGAAATGGTCTTTGTCCTTGTCTCCATGTTGAATAATCTGTTGAATAATCACCTAACTGCTGTAAACATGAGACTGCAGACTGCTGTCCTCTAACTGATACCTCTTACTGCATGTCGTCCAGTTCATATCTTTGACAGCCGTTTGTTCATTTCCAATAAGGTCCTTTGGCTGTTGCTAACATTGTCTGAAGCAGGGATCCGGGCTTGTTTAGCTTTCCCCAGAGCTTAGATTACAGTGATGGCCTGGTTTAGGTTTAGGAGTCGACACACTTGATTCACAAAGATAATATGCTCCTGTTTTGGCAGCTCACAGCATTTTAAACTCTCTCTGTAACAAGGCAGTTTCGTTCCCTCTTTTCTGTCTGTCTTTTCTCTGCCTTTCTCAGTTGAACGCCAAATATATCGTCTTCATGGCTTCAAGAGGGAGATTTGGCTGGTTTCCAGGCACCGCTGTACCGTCTTCCTGTGTGATCCAGCTGAGCTTCCTGTGTTTCAGCAAAGGAAGGGCCTCAGTAAATATGGGGAGTTTGAGAACACTTACTGATCAGAAGATCCCTGCTCCACAGGGTGAGCCCTGTGCTGATGCTGTCACAGCCAGGCAACCCCACAAGATCCCCTAAACCCAGCCTTTTAGCCTGGTGGGCGGTGGTGTAAATTGGATGGTCTGTCCTTTTGCTTTTAGAGGATCACCATGAACGGTTAACTAAAAAATGTCAAATTTTACAGATGCTTGAGCAAAGCTTGTCTACTGTCAAGTTTCTGTCATTTTCTTCAAAAATGCAACAATAATAACACCATTGGAGTGGTTTATTATTTGGAAAACAATTTCCTGTCCAAGAATGACACATTGCTCAGAAAATGTCACCATTAATACACTGTTAGTTGTAGGTTTTCCATGTCTCTATGGGGTTGAAGCAGATTTGTTTTTGGTGTCTCCTGTGATTTATTTTACTTTTTGGAGTGATTGCAGAGGCCAGGTGGGGAGGGCGAGTCAGAAATAACTTGTTTGCGCTGCACAGCTATTTCCAACCCAGAGATGGAGCCGTGAATAGAGATATGGACTTGGCCATCCTCCAAAGGTTTAGGCTCAATTGTTTCTACTGAACTGCTGTGGGAGGTGTTGTGATGAGATGTGAATCCTATTCGATATGAATGTATTTTAGGGGCTGTAAAGAAACCAGACCTGCTTAAGTGTTATTGATTTTCTGCCTGCTAAAGCCCCGCCCCCCTCAGTGTATCTTTAGCCTCCTTGATGCACAAGTGGGGAATTTATGCAGGGTTCCAGGCAACACTTGACTTTAAGTGTTTTGTATGAAAAGCATAGCAGAATATTTAAGACCAGCAACAATCTGTCTGTTGAGCTACTCATAAATCTAGCATTTAGGCTGTAGTTACAGAGTGGATGATTATGTGTCCCTGACTGAACCATTTTTGACTTTAAATTATCTAATTAACACTGTTCACACTGTAATAATGTCTGACTGTACAACATGTCGACCACTTGTACCACCGTGTCACTGAGCTAGCACTTTAATCAGCAAAAAAAAATTGGCAACCTTTTTAATATGACATTTGACTATTTTAAACATTAAATGGACTATATGTAAGTTTTTGATTTTAATATATCAAATTTTCATTGCCTTATTGTCAGTGGGCTCAAAAGTCGTGCCCTGTGTGCGCTCCCGAGCCTCTCTTGTACTACAGCAACAACACGGCAGCTAACGACACGCAGTCCGCTAACACCAAAACACAACCGGCTCACAGCAAAACACAGGCTCCACGTAAGGATACAAAACACCAATAAAGGTTTATGTGCTGAAGCCCATCAGACCAAACAGATTCAGATGATGTCCAGTAAGAACAAAGTGAGCGTTAGTAAAGCTGGAGAAACACAGAGAAAGTAACATTAGCTTGCCGGCTAACGCCGAGCAGTTGCTAATGTTATCTGGTGAAAAGTTATATCGCTTTCCACATTACTTCACCAACTGTTACTTTCCTGTGTACCACTGTTATTATGTCAAAGTGTTAATGTGTGACAAAGTGTTAACAAATGATGTAATTGTAAAAAGCAAATGTGGAACCACGAGCAGCCAGCTAACGCTACCTTAGGTCCAACTTGCTGCTGTTTGCTACATAACGTTAAATTGACTTTTATTGTGGTTCTGCCGATACTCAGGTACACAGCTTCTCCGCCTCTCACTGTAACTAACGTGACCCACATAATATACAACACTGCAACAAAACTAACACTAGTTGCAGTTACTTACTGCTGTCTAGCTGTTATAAAGAGTGACACATTCTCATTATAATATTCAGTCCAGCTCACTAACTGTTTCCTTATCAAACATTTAGCTGTGCTGACATTGCTGAGCCTCCGGTGAAAGATGCACAGATAGTGAAGTTAGTTACTGAAAAGCAGACAGGCGAGCTAACGACGATGTAGCACGTCGGCTAAATGCAGTCACTGTACCGTTATCATGTAACGAGCGTGGATTAGTTCAACCACAAGCTGATAAAAATATTACTGTAACGTTGCAGTGGAGGTTTGCCTGAGTTTCTACCATGTTGTGTGAAGCTGTCACCCTACCGCTCTCACGCCGCCTTTTTACAGAAGAGCTGTGCCAATATGTCTGTGTCGTGCTGCGCTGAATGAAAGGTACACCGCCGGTGTTGAGTACGAGCACATGCCTGGTTGCGATCCTAAAACTGCACCGCTAGTGGCCGCTGAAAACTCCATAACGCCCCTTTAAAGCGAGCCAATGGAACTTTTGAAAGGAGATAACATAAGTGATAAAACACACTCTTACTGATTTCAGTACACCCAGGGGATTTGCCATTTGAGCCTTAAAGGAAAATAGTTTCTACCTGGCATATTTTACACGAATGTGGCTAATGCAGCTCTATGGCTTGTATTAACTTTTACTACCCTGGTTGTAGAGAATTAGGGAAAAAAGGACTAAAAGTCTCCTACAGCTTTCCAAAAATGTTTCCAGAATCATTTTGGCAGTCGGAAACATGAACTGCAGAGACACAGTAAGCACAGAGAAGTCTCACGGTGGCTGATTTAGGAAACTTTCGATAGATCTATCGCTGCGTAATGGACATTCCTGGAGTTGGCTTGTTACCTTATGAGTCCCCTACTTGTGCTTCTGTTAAACTACGTTTTAGTAAGTCACTGATAAACATCTTAAAGAATGAATGAAAATTCAACTTCTGGGTTCTTTTCATCACATCTAACATATTCTTGCTTCTTCAGTACGTGACTTTAAAGTTACCTTGAGGATACCACTTTGAACGTCTCACCTGTGGTAGAAAGATGCTTCTTATCGTATTGCTGATGCTATCTTGTTAACTAACTGTGCAGAGTCGTTTTTATCACTGCTCTAAATCACTGAGCCTTTTCTCAAAATGTGAAAACAGAAATAGAAGCTGATGACGTCATTAACACATCTGTGCATATTTGTCTGAGTTTAAAAATAAAGGATGGCAAACTGAATCAGATGTGATGGAAACTCCGTGGCATTGCTTCTCCTTGCTCACATGTTCCACTCCAGCTACAGCTATTTTCACTTTTTTTGCTATCCTACAAAGCTTCATCTGTTGAGGAATAGTTTGAAAACTGGAATGCTCATGTAATGTGGAAACTATGATGATATTTTTCTAGTCACTTGTGCCTTCATCCGTATCTTCTGGACTTTTCTTCTGTTTTACTTCTGTGGAAAAATAACGTTGGACTGTCTGCCCATCTATGTCCTAGAAGGAAAGACATTAAAGACAACATCTGCCTCATTAGTATTATTTATCACACTGAGGCTCTTTTGGCAAGGAAGGGACGGGGAGTGGGAACACTTTAAGGATCAGACCCTATGTCATGGTCTCAGAGGGCAGCCTGATTCATTGCTTTTTGTCTGCTATGAGAGGGTCCTCCGGATGGCGGTGTGAGGTGGGGGTGGACAGAGACACAGACAGACACTGTTTGGTATTCTCCTTCAGTTCTGTCCGGCGGCTTGTACGTCTCAGAGCTCAGACATGTCCCCCCGCACAGCGCTGTTTGAAGGGTATGTGAAGTCAAAGAGCCACTGCTTTGGCTTGGCTCACAGAGGAGGGAGTAAACTAAGCAATTGTGCGGTGGTATGATGCAGGAGGGAAGTCAGAGAGAGGGAAAGATGAAGGAAACAAGGGAGAGAAAGAGGGAGGATGGGAGGATAGGATGCCAGAGATATCACAGATGGCAGTGGAGCGACTGAATGAATCTTGAAATGTGTTAATGAGATTTAAGATCCTCAAAACCTAGCCATGCAGACCTGTTCATTTTGTTGCCTTTACCAAATGAACTCATAAATATTCTATTCACATTAAAAAGGCCCGAACAACCAGACAAATACTGTACAAATGGAAGAGGGAGGATTAGGAGAGACTAAAGGGCTAAGTCAGCAGAGGCAAGGAAAGTCTGTTAGTTCCTTTCCTTTGGGCGTGAGGCAGCTCCTTTCCCTGAGTTGCGCACCGCCCTTTCCTGTTTTTCCTTCTTTTCCATTCCTTCTTTTCACGGTCAGAGAAGAACAGCCAATTTGAGCGCGGGAAGTCCAGGCTTCCTCCTACAAAGAGTGCTGTGACTCTGAGCCGCCAACAGCTCTTTACTGCCGCAGTGCTCGCTTTACTGTGTCTTAACTGGTTCTCTCACTGCTTCCCTGACTCTGCTGGTCATTATTCATGGCAGTGCTTGCTGAAGTAAGTACTTCTAAGCACTTGCAAATACTGCTCAATTTAAAGGAAAGTAAATCCACTCCTTCACGGCCGTGGTTTGTGATGCTCAATTAAGTTGGGTTTTCCCACCCCAGAGGTTTTCACACAGAAGTTCAGGAGCCTCCAGAGGTTCCTTGAGTCCTTGAATGGACACTTGGGGAGCCCAATAAGGAGTTAAATTTGTTATAATAGAGCTGGGTGTAAATCAAATAAATGTAATTAATTACAATTTTTGGTTTTGTGTGAAAGTGATGCCACTCGGCAGCCATCTTGGCACCTGGACTAACAAGACCAGGCTCCTATCTGAATTAATGGGGAGAGAGCCAGAACTGTAGTTTTAGTAGTCCCTGGGACATAGAAACTGCATGAATATAGAGTAGAATCAACAGTAAAATAAAATAAAAATGCTGATAAAGTTTGACGACTTTGCCCCAAAAAAAGGTTTAAAAAGCGTTTTCCCGACTGGTTATACTTCTACTGTGCGTCACTACTACCACACATGCGCAGTAGAAGTAAAACAGACCCTTACATCAGTGGAACCACATGACTGGCTGAAATATGTTTCCTGCTTCGGCTGTTAAAAGGGGACGATTGGCTTTCTAGCAGCAGGGGCGGGATAACCGCCATCATATTGTTGTAGGTGATATTGTCTTGAGTCATGAATAGTTCCATAAACTGTACCTTTACACTATTCACCTGCAACAGATTATGGAACTCGTTATCTCGAAGTGAATGAATTTAATGGTTGCATCTACAATCTATGGGTGAAGCCATGGCAGTTGTTGGAACAGTGTGTATACTGTCAGTCTATCTGTGGGTAGCTAATGCTAACTAGCCAGCAGTTTGCATATAGGCTGATGTTAAGAAATTGAATGAATTAATTAGTGTACAGACTTTCCTGTAAAACTGCTTAATAAAATAGATGTCTATACTCTACATAGTTGAAGCATCTAGCAATGACAGCCCCTGGCAATGTGGGATAACCTGTACTAACAATAACTTGCACATGAAATCTTAACTAAAACTAAACTAAACATGATACATAACTAAAACATGATTGAAATATGTTTCAATCATGTTTTAGTTTTGCATTTTAAATAAACAAACAAAAAAGATTTAAACTGAATCATTTTACAGGGTAAACCGTCAACTCAGTTGAGTATAGGGCTGCAATTAGACTATAATTGTGAATCTGTAACTAAATATCTAATGTTAGCATTTGTGCTTGATAAACAGTAATGAAATATACACATTTCTAACTCAGCTGAATAACCAGTTGATCAAATGATTGTTTCAGCACTAGTTACTGAGGAAATCGGGGCGTTACAAATACAGCATCCCTTCATCGGGGGTCTCACAGCTCACATTTCCCCAAAGTGCAGTAGCAGTGTTTTAGGTTACTATCCTGGTCAGGCAACATTCAGTCTCACAGGAATGCCTGAGAAGCTCAGCCCATTTTAGTCACGCACCACAGTGTCTGCCATGCATCACCTTCTCCTGCCAACTGATAGAGCTCTGGAAAGCCCATAAAGCACTGGGATGCCATTAGTCACAGCTCAGGTGTGTGTGTGACAAGTGGACAGGCATTGATGAGTAAAATGTGCATGTGTGCTTGCTGGTGTCTGACCGAGACAGGCAGGAAGAGCTACATAAACTGCTTTACTGTAAGAGAATAACCAATGGTGCTCTGTCATGGTGTTATCAGGCAACTGTCTGGAATGTATCTTTATTACAATAAATCATTTGTGCTTTGTGGCTGTTATTCAAACATTTTAATAGTCCTCATCACTCCCTTCCGCACATAAGCAAATTTGATTCATATCTGTGTCACGGCCAAAATGTTGTTTATGAAAGTGTGCTTATTGGAGCATGCACTTCTCAAACTTCGTAACTCAAACTGTATTATTTATAGTGATGTTACTCAATGATAAGATCGTGTTTATTTGCATTATCCAGAAAGGTATGTGGGTATGGTTTCTGAGCATCGTGGCTCCTGAAACTGAAACTTCTTCTTTTTTCACCCAGAGGAGTGCAATTTAAGGCTGTTGTCTGGGACTGTATAAAGTCCAGTTATTCCAAACTAAGCATGTATGAAAATCTCAAAACATGGTTAACATGACTTGGAAAGTCAGAAAGAAGAGTCAGTAATTATTGGAGCTATTGTTTTAATGGTCTTTTACTGCATTGCCTTGTTGCACTTTGTTTGTTTCACCTTTATGCACTAGTTATATAAGTTAGTTCAAATCTCAGATTACACTAAGATCATGAAGAATACTTTTAAACAAGACGAAGAGACTATAGCTGCACTAGGGGCTTTGTGAGGCTGGACTTAGACACAGCCCATTGCTGTGAGCTAAATGCTGGCAGGCTCACCATGCTCACCATTGGCAATGCTAAATTGCTGGTGCTAACCCATACCATTTACCACCTTCATCATATCAGGTTGTAATGTTAGTGTGAAAACATTCACTAATTAGCACTTAACACAAAGTAGAGCTGAGTTTAATGGAAAGTAGGTATTGGGTAAATTCTGATTTTGATCTGAGGGTGGTGCAAGAGGAAGGGTCAGATAAAGTCTGGTAAGGTTGAAAAATGAATCAAAATTATCGAAATTGCAATATGGCCTACTAGGGATGAAACGATTACCGGTTTAATGATAAACATGGTAAAATTCCTGGCGGTTATTATTACTGTAAATATTTTAATTGTCATGATAATCGGGTTTGGGTACCGTGCTATTATATACTCCCGGCAAATACTGTCCAGCATCAACCAAAGTTAGCAACAGTCTAGAAGCAGGCACGCATGCGCTGTACGCAATGGCCAATGACAACACGGCGGAAGAAAGCGTTGCAGAGATTTTTCAGTCACTCTGAAGTCATATTTTAGTTTTATGTGAGAGCTGAGGGAAAGTTGAAGAAAATGACTTTGCCTGACTTGCTAAAAGCTTGTAAACTGAAGCTCTCACTGTTAGCTACTCTTAAACGCTACAAGTTGCTCTGTTGCTGTATGCGTTCTGTGTCTGCAGACTCTATTCGTCCACTGCACATGATAACATGTTACGCAGTTTAGTCAGCAAACCAGCATATATTGTTCATTTTAAATCCAGCAGCTATCAAATTAGTTATATATGTGTCAGAACAGGAGAAACGCTGCAAACTTCTCTGTATTTATGTCATTTGTTGGGCTCGTTGCCGTTACTATCAGTCTTCTGAAGACTTATTTGTTTTCATGTAATCGCGCATGGGGTCATTGCATTACCTATATCATATAACATAAAATCTTGATGTTGCACACTTAGATGATTTTCATATGTTTACAAGAGGTATTGGCTGTTATTTTATTGTTTATGCAAACAAAATGGCAATTTTATTTGTAGTTTTCTATGTATGTGTGTCAAAATACCATTTCAAAGTCATCACCTTCTACAGGCCCCACCAAAATTCACCCCATAATCATTTTAATGAGAAAAAATGAGAATAAAGATGTAGGAAAGAATGAAAAAAATCATCTAACACTGCAAATCATATTGCAATCGCAATATCAGTTAATTGTAATTAGATTTTTTTTTAAATCATTCAGGGCACCAAATATCCGTAGCAGCTTCCATGGCAATACATCCAATAGTTGTCATTAAAAGGAATTATGTCCACCTGTTGGTGGTGCTAGAGGAAAAGTCAGGGAATCACCAAAGTCAGTAGGAGTCATCCTCTGGAGATAAACCAGACCGTTTTAAAGAGCCAGATGCTTACAGGAAAGTCAACGACCTAGCTGCTTATCTACTAAAAACAGATTGCAAACTGAGCTTTCTAAGAAGTTGTACCCGATATAATGGTTTGGGGGGCCAGTTTTAGACACATGACAGCATATTTACTGTAAGCTTCCCAGTTTTGAAAGCAAGATTGAGTGTGTCTTTTAAAGGCCCCTCAGACTGGCCCACTGGATGAGGTTTCAACCAAAGAAAAGCTGCAATGGCGAGGTGCGTTTCTCAAAAATAAAGCTGGTGTGGTTGCACACAGGCATAAATGTGGGAAACAACATTTTAATAAGGTCTAGGTTGTGAACTAAGGACAGATGTCATCTCTGTCATCTCTGACTCCAGCAGTGGCCGTGGTGTCCTGAAAAGTGCCTACCAGTGAGCTACGCTGTGTTGTCTTTGAAGTGTCTTTTACCTCATAAAAGTCATTTCTACAGCCTTTCTATCTCTAAAATGGTACAGACAAAAAATAAATTTGTTATAGTGCTCATGTTAACCAAAAACCTTGAAAAGTTATATTTACGACTTCTGAACTCTTGAGGTGCACTTGAAGGCAGCATAACATAACTGTCCTCTCCGATTTTTTACTGTAGTTTTTTACTGAGCATTCCTCTGTGCAGCTGCTGAGCTTCATGCTTTTAAAGACAAGGTGGTTATTTTTCTAACTTGACACCTCGCTGGCGTTTTGTAGACATAGTTTGGATTCGAATAATTCCTTGGAGCTGAAGTCAAAACCCCAGTAAGAGTGAAAAGAAAATATCTGAGTGTGTGGTTTTATTATAGGAGGAATGTCTTTATTTTAGGCTTGATTTTCACTGAAATCAGTCTGTCTTTGTGTATGGACATCACAAATGCTCACAATATCTAAACCTGTTTCACGTAGATTTAATACTCTGGATCTTTTATTTTAGGTTGTCACTAACATTTTGTAAAACCTTTTATTCTCTTGAAAGTCGATTACTTTCAGTTTGTTGTAGTGATGGTGCAACAGTAGCAGAGCCAGGTCAAATGTGGTATTAATTTAGAAACACAACACACAACACATACACACTCGTACACACTGAGGGCGTACACTGTGCCTGAGCCCACCTCTTCAAGTGGGCCCAGGCACACTTGAGCGTACCGGGCGATCATACTGGTAGAATGAACTGGACTTTGGGGGTTAAACATGCTAGTGTGTGAGTACACCCTGACACACACTCTGCCCATGTACACCAGTGGAGATTCAAGCCAGCTAGTCTAATCTGGGGGGCTGTAGACGGGCCGTCTGGCCCTCTGTGTCTATATAAAGGGACACACACATACACACACACACTGGAATGCTTCAACTCAACACCACACACACTGAACGTCAGAGCTTCCTTTAATCAAGTGTAAGGGAATGCAGTCTTTTAATGTAACCTCTATGAATAGCCAGGAACAGCCACTGGTCTAGAAAACTACAGAAAGACAAAGTTATATCATTTTATCAATGTCTGCTATTAAAACATGAGCTAGACAGTGTGGCTACTGTGGAGATTCTCTTAGAAATGACTCCCATGAGTTTTTGATTCGTGGTCAAGCGGGATATTTAAATTCCACATGTTAATTAGATTCAGCACTTGCCGATCCCTTGCTGGCCACTGTAGCTTATTACAACATCAGACCATTGATTCGGTCTTTCTCTGTAGGAGCCTTCACAGCTGTTGTTTATTACAACTGCCAATAAAAAGGGGTGAGAATCCCAAAAGTGTCTTTTACAACAGCAGCAGTAATGTGGAATTTATAATGATAGCGAGGGGCCACTGAAAATTTCTTGTCTTTAACTTACAGTACAGTGTGTATAGCCTAGGAAGTCTTCTCAGGCATCTTTCAGCCATGCTAGCAGCGTGACTGTAGTGGTAACGTATTGGTCGGTTGGTCTTTGGAAGACTGAAATACCTCTGCTGTTTTTTGTTTTTAGTGCCAAGTAAAGCTGTTAAACAAAACTAAGATGGCAAACATTATACCTGCAATGCTAACCTCAACATGTTAGCATTGTCATTAAGCAAGCCTTTGCTCACAGCATCGCTACACTTAAGTGTGGTCTCACAGAGTGGCTAGTGTGACTGTAGACTGTATACAAATTAGTGAAAAGGTCCTTCATTACCCTTTTCCTTAGTAAGTCATGAGCTTTGCAAATAATAGTAGGACAAGGAGCAACAATTTGGCTGACCAAAGGGCCTGCACACAGACAGGGGATCAATTTACATGACAAGAAAGGGGTTGACTCCAGGGAACTGATACTGTTTACAGTAAAATGGATTGTGGGGGAAAGGAGGCTGCAGTCCAAGCCAGGAGCAAGTCAGGGTAGTTGTGCATTTGTCTATATGTGAATGTGTGTACATGTTTACATGTGAAAGTGGTCTGAATTGAAGCTGCCTGTTGCCCCTTGACCAACTGAGAATAGCCAAGCCCCTGCCACTGGATATTTTATTACCTCCAGTTATAACCAAGCCATTTACAGATCTAATCTGTCATCTGTCAGAGACTATCTCTCGCTCTTCTGGATCCTTTTGTGCAGGAAGTTATGAATTCAAGCGGTCAGGCCACCAGCTATTACTGTTAACACAGTGTCAGGGTTTGCACTATGTGGCTTGAGGACGCACAAGCAGTGGCTGAATCCAAATCAATCCAAAGAAAACAATGTGTAATAATAATCCAAAACAGGCAAAGTGGGCAGGAACAAACACAGGTGAGAGAGCGACTACTGGCTACAATAATCCAGCACAGACTGAACAGAACACGGATACACTTAGACAAACAAGCAGGGCAGGAACCTAAAACAGGTGGAGCACATGAAGTTAAAAAACACAACAGGAAGCAAAACTAGACACAGACAGCAAACACAGACAACTTCAGACTACACAGGAAACAAGGCAAGACGGATACATGGAGTGAACAGACAGAGCACAAACTGTCACTTGACGCGAGACGAACACATTTAAAACAAAAAACATGTAAAACCTAAACGGAACACAATAAACTAGAAACCAGATCTAAGAACTGAGACACAGAACTAAAACACAGAACCAGGACTACATCCTAAGACATCAAGTAGAACATGGCAGGGGATGAGCAGGGAGCGAAACAAATGGGAAAAATAAGGAAGAAACACAAAACAACAGGCCAAAATAAGTCTGAAACAGAAAAAAGGCAGAACACAAAACCAAACCCCAACACAAAGACATAGTCACAAATAACGTCTTGCTTTTCGAAACAACAGTAGCACATTGATGAGACGCATTTTAAAGATTTTTTTCTTGTTTTCAGATGGACCTGAAGCTGCTCTTGATATCGTCATTGTTAGGAGTCTTTTGCTACAGCAATGCTCAGAAAGGTAAGACTTCTCAGCCAGACCTAATTTTGTCAAACAAGATCGGCTTGCAGACTGTATTACTGTAACATCATTATTCAGTCACATGATGTCATTTTGTTTGTTTGCATAGTAAACAATTCATAATGATGAGTACCTCCACAGAGAGAGAGGCTGGCTACTTTATCTTAATGATGTCATTAAGACCAGAGGTCCTCTTAGCATCACAGAGGATAATGGAAAGACGGAATATTCTGTCTCTGTCTCCAGTTACCATCGAGCCACACGGTGTTCCAGATGAACTGATGCGTAAACACGGAGGGGCTTAACAGGCTGCTTACTTTGCAGGGACTATACTGCCCCCCTGCCCCCTCTGACTCTGCTTCCTCTTCTCTTTTTGTTTTCCATCCAGAGGGGAATGAGTGCATCAATGCCAACGCCAAATACTGCGGGGAATGCATCCAGGCTGGAGCCAATTGCGGCTGGTGTAAAGACCCAGTATGTGAATGGAGGCTGTCAGCTATAATCCCTGCTGAGAAAAGCAGTTTGATGCCATTATAATGCTATCAGTCATATAGCAATAGTAAGCTTGCAGTTTTGGATCGTGCTACTGTAGGGTTGCAGCTAATGATTGTTTTTGATCAGTTTTAAATGAATCAATTAATTGTTTAGCCTAAAACAAAAATCAGAAAATAACGAAACTCACAATTTCCCAAAGCTAAATTAAATCCCTAGTTCTGTCTGACTAACAATCCAAATTTAATTTAGAACAATAAAGTGGAAAAGCAGAAAATCCTCACTTGAGCTGAAACAATGAGTGGATTAACTGACCAACAGAAAATTCATTGGCAACCACTTTTATAATTTATTAATCATTGAAGTCAATTGTCAAACATTTGAAATGTTAAGATTTGCTGTTTTTCTATGCTTTATATTTTTGCAAATAGAATATCTTTGGGTTTTGAACAGTTTAAGGACATCGCCCTGGGCTTTGGGAACTTAGGAGGGGCATTTTTAACTTATAGCGACGATAAATCCATTAATAAAGAAAATAAAATGTGTTACATTAATAATGAAAATGATTTGCAGTCCTAATCCTCACATTTGCGAAGCTGTAACCAGCCAAGTGTATTTGCACAAAATGATTAAGTGATTATAGAAATGATTTATGATCAGTCATTTCAGAAGTAGACTAACCAGCTTAGCCTGTCTGCACTTAAAGTTGTGGGACTTGTGAGAGACGTATAAAAAAACAATAATGGTCGAAATCAAAGCAGCACAGGTCAAAGTATCCCGACTTTGTGAGCCTAGTATAGTTAAAAGCTCTACAAACACTAGATCCTACATTTTCCATTATGCAACCTGTTAGTCTCTTTTGTTAGACTTTCTCTGTCTGGTAAACACCTGTGTTTTGCCCACGATGCCCCCAGTTTCTAACATAGGCTTTCTGTTATAAATTTGTAATCTTCAAGCCTAAGCTAAGCTAAGCCTGAGAAAATAACCCTGTTGAAAGCTCTAACCAAGCCACTGAGGATATTACGCAGCAGCTTTCACAGACTACACCGTATGCCATATGTAGTGATTTTCACTTCTCCCTCTGCTGCTGTTCTTAGAACTTCCTGAAACAGGGTGAGACCGTGTCGACCCGTTGTGATGAGGAGGAGTCTCTGAAAGACAGGGGCTGTGATGATGCAACAATCGAAAACCCACGCGGGAAAAAGGAGACGCTCAAGGACAAAGCTGTAACACATCGCAGAAAGGGGGCAGAAAAACTGAAGCCAGAGGACATCACTCAGATTCAGCCCCAGAAACTAAGCCTAACCCTCCGATCTGGTGAGAATATTTTTTAATTAAGCTTGTACTGAAATTGAAATAATCACCTTATTTTGAATTTTATAAGAGTTTTTTTTTAAATTATGGTCACTTCATGCAGGTGAGCCCCAGTCTTTTAAATTAAAGTTCAAACGAGCTGAAGATTATCCCATCGACCTGTACTACTTGATGGACCTGTCCTACTCCATGAAGGATGATCTGGAGAACGTCAAGAACCTGGGAACCAGTCTGATGCTGGAGATGTCAAAGATTACCTCTGACTTCAGGATAGGTGAGGATTTTAATCATGTGTGTCTGATCACATTTAACAGTTTGATACTTTTAATTGTGATAATTGTGCCAAATGTAAACTGATAAAGGCTAAAAAAAAGAGCTCAAGTTGTATCCCATAGTCAACACAGCTGACTCCATGGCAACATTATACTCCTGTTTAGATCCCCCAAAGCCCCCCTATTATGGGGAACGGTTGTTTCAAAAATTGGGGAATGACTATGCCCCAAATATAAGTAAGGAAAAGAATAATAATAATGTACTAATTCTAATTAATAATAAAACCCTTTTTATGGTGCACCATCAAAAAATTATGATGGCAGCATCAGACTTTGAAAACCTCTGAAGTAGCTTGACTGACTTGTGTTTTCAGGTGTCATGTTATGGGTATTTAGTGCCACCCAAGTTTAAGTGAACTTTTCAGACCTGCACAAACAAAACAAAGACGTAAACCCTTCCTCTGAATTCATTTGGTGTCAAGTTACCCTTAGACTACAGCACTCTATCTCAAACCAAGCGTCTTCTTCATTTTTGCTTAAGTTGTTTAAATTAAAACCCCAAATCCAACTGTCTTTCAAAGGTTTTGGTTCCTTCGTGGAAAAGACCGTCATGCCGTACATCAGCACCACCCCGGCCAAGATGCTGAACCCATGCACAGGCGACCAGAACTGCACCAGCCCGTTCAGCTACAAGAACGTCCTGAAGCTGACCGACGACGGCAAGAAGTTCAACACCTTGGTGGGCCAGCAGCACATCTCTGGAAACCTGGACTCTCCTGAGGGGGGCTTTGATGCCATCATGCAAGTGGCTGTGTGTGGGGTAAGCAAAAAATAAAAAACAGTGATCCTGTGGGAAATAATCATTCTCAGGTTCCCAATTGAAGGTAATTTTCCCACAATTACGGCACTTGCTCGGAGGGATACAGAGCCAGTAAATACGTTTATGTGGTGATGTGTGAAAATTTTATGAGTCCTCTGTCTTTAGGTTGGTTTACAAGGAGATTTTTGGATGCAGTGATAATAAAAAGTTAATGTGTCACATTCTAAGCTTTATAGAGAGGATGTATTGCTGGTAGCAACGGTTCTTATTTGTGTTTCTCTCTTTTCTCAGGATCAGATTGGTTGGAGGAATGTGACTCGTCTCCTGGTGTTTTCCACTGATGCTGGCTTCCACTTCGCTGGCGATGGCAAACTGGGCGGCATTGTTCTACCCAACGACGGGAAATGTCACTTGGAGGACAATATGTATACCATGAGCCACTACTATGTAAGTAGCGAAATATTGTATGGCCTCTTTTGAAAGACCCTGGAATGTTTCATTTAGCTGAGATTTGGGCAAACACTGCTGCCCGTGCGTTACGCTATAAATCGGACTTTTCTCCTCCACCCTGTTGAAAAGGATTATCCCTCCATTGCTCACCTGGTTCAGAAGCTGAGTGACAATAACATTCAGACCATCTTTGCAGTCACAGAGGAATTCCAGCCTGTTTACCAAGTGAGTTCTCATTTAATCTCTTCTGACTCTTCTTTTCTCCATCTGACACAGTTTGACTTCACTTACATACTCTTCCTCATTCCTGTTGTGCGTGTGTGTGTGTGTGTGTGTTTGGACGATGCCCAATAAATAAAATTCCACCTGGGCTAATGCATCTGCTGCGAGTTACGGCAGCATCCCCTTGAAGCTCTGATTGTTTCCTTCTGCCATGCTGTTGCGTTTCAGGCCAGTTCAACCCAGTTCCATCTGAGTTTGATAAAAGTTCATTACTGAGCCTCACAGTAGCTTCAGTCTGCTTCAAAGCAATACCAATTTTATAATTTCAAGGTTGAAGTCAGTATTGTATCCATCTAAATCTCCAATGAAATGGTTAAAGTCTATGGTTACAGTCTAAAAGTTCATATTCATAGAACAGTATTCTTGATCCTGTGGTGGTGCTGCTAATAGAGAATACAAGGATCACAAGATTATCATAGCTTTGATAAAGCTTAATTCTAGACTTTTCCCCCTCTCCTCAGGAGCTGAAAAATCTGATACCAAAGTCTGCAGTGGGCACTCTGTCTGCCAACTCAAGCAACGTAATCAACCTCATTATAGACGCTTACAATGTAAGTACATTGTTGAGATTGTTAACTTTATGCGCTCTTATAAAAAAAACTTAATACTTAATACTCAGCTAAGCCCTTGTGTATCTTACGCTGTCAAACTAAAGCTACCAGATGACATTCCACCGCAGGAAATAGCAACATTCATGTCATCTCTTGGTTTTTTGACAGTCTCTCTCGTCTGAGGTTATTCTGGAGAACAGCAAGCTTCCAGAGGGAGTGACCATAGCTTACACATCCCACTGTAAGAACGGAGTGGTTAATGTGGGCGAAAATGGACGGAAGTGCTCCAACATCTCCATCGGGGATGAGGTGAGGATGATAAAACTGCTCTGGTGATTAATCCTGTCAGTTGTCAAAACGAACACTATCATTACATGCATTTATGTCAATGATAGTAAATGGTTTCTCATAAATACACAACAGGGAACGTAATTTTAAAAAAAGTCTTAATACAGATACACTTCATACAGTTTCTGATTTAAATCATAGATAACTTGTTTTTCTTTTTTTTTTTTTTTTGTATTTTTATTTGTCTTGAACTCAAGAAACATTACAATGTTTCAGAAAACTTTGTAACACCTGCAGATGTTTTTAGACTTGTCTTTCTTGCAATTGTGTTAGACCCCAGCTTTCACTACACTTTTATAAATCTTTGGAAAAAACATTGCCATAAAGTCATGATAGCTTGTGGACATCTTCAGCATTTTGAAATACTTGCTTTAGATCACTAAAATAACTTTAGAGGCAAATTGGAAGGTACAGTACTGAGGGTATTCAATACATTACCAAACATCAACACTAGCTAACGAGACACATAGAATTACAGTGAGCATTAACTAGCAATATAAAAATACATTAAAAAATATACATGTATATTAAGTAAATACACATTTAGTAAATCTCAACAGGTGCACAGAAGCTCCCTCCAGCAAAATATTAGTAACATTAGCCTATACAATCTAAAATTCCTGCTGTTTGCCATCAGAATATACCAAACAAATATCAGATCATAACTAAAACAGGATAGACCGAAATCTAAATCTGCAGGACCACGTTAAACTTGAAAGCACTGATCACAGACCATGACAAACGTTTGCTCAATTCATTGAACTAGCAACACAAACGCCCTAACAGAGTGAGCTGTCTGACCTTAAACCAGATATTTCTTTCTCATTAGTTAAAAATCATGTGAACACAGCCCTACAAGCTACAAAGCTACTTATTCACTCTGATCTGAAAGGGATGTTTCCTGTTTTGGGATATTGATTATTTTCCATCCGTCACTTTTGTAATTCCCACACTGAATTGCACAAAAAGTACCCCTTGTGTTGATCTACCTGTAAGCTCTCAGTCATCGTTTGTTTTTTTTGCCGATGACGTCATTTGGAAATGCTTTTCTTTGACAGCTAATTCGTTTTTTAGATTTTCACCAACTTTCTCCTTCATTCTTTCCCTCCTAGGTCACATTTAGCATCAGTGTGACATCTAAGGGCTGTCCCAAACAAGGCAAGCCTGAGACCATTAAGATGAAGCCCCTGGGATTCACAGAGGAGGTGGAGATTACCCTCAACTTCATCTGTGAGTGTGAATGCCACAAGGATGGTATCAAGAACAGTCCACTCTGCCACTTTGGTAACGGGACCTATGAATGTGGAGCCTGCAAGTAAGTCTGAACATTTCCGCATTTCTTTATTGTACCATAGATCTTGTGCAAACCTTCAAGTGTCATATTCAGTCATACTTGGATTTTTGTTTTGGTGTAAAGAAACCCTTCAGAATCACAGCTTTCTCCCTTGACTCAGGTGCAATGAAGGACGTGTGGGAAGACAGTGTGAATGCAGCAGCAACGATGTGGCCACAGAGGACATGGACAGGACCTGCCGTAAAGACAACGGCACTGACATTTGCAGCAACAACGGAGAATGCGTGTGCGGCACGTGTGAGTGCAAGAAGAGAGACAACCCTGAGGAGAGGTACAGCGGCCAGTACTGCGAGTGTGACAACTTCAACTGTGACCGCTCCGGAAACAAACTGTGCGGAGGTGAGCGTGAGAGCTCTACGGAGTACAACGGCTGTTAGGAAGACCTTCTCTCTCTGAATTTGACATCTCTGTACTCCGGCTTTACTCGGCGCAGTTGAGGCAGTTTAATGCACTTAGGATGATGTTTAAAAAGAGGCGCTATACTGCTGTTTTTTTTCCCCAGGGCATGGACGCTGTGAGTGCAGAGTGTGTGTCTGTGACCTCATGTGGACTGGAAGCGCCTGTGATTGTTCTCTGGACAACAGCACATGTATGGCCAGCAACAAGCAGATCTGTAACGGTAGAGGAACGTGTGCATGTGGTACTTGCAAGTGCACTGATCCCAAATTCCAGGGTCCCACCTGTGAGACTTGCCCTACCTGTCCCGGAGTCTGTACTGAACACAAGTAAGTCTGAAATGAAGATGGGTCAATGTAATCTTATAGATTACATATTTTGAAATATACTTTTGTTTTATTTTCAAATCTAAAGAACAGGTTCTATCTTAATAAAATATTCACATGTGAAATAAATGTTGACCAGATGATACGTTGCTGTAGTCTTTCTTCCTGTACTAATTGGCCATAAAGTGATACCGTTTTTGAATCTGGGAAATGTGGTTGAAAATTCAGCTGAAGCTCATATAAGGCTTCAGCAGTCTGAATTAGCTCAATCTTCCTGCAGTCTTTTAAGCACACAGTTCCATTATTGTGTTTCTCCCACATTTCCTTCCTGAGCTGCAGCTCAGGGATATTTCTCGTTAGACGCAAGTAGGCTTGTTGCCGGGACACAATACCAGTATCTGAACACACAGACATAGTTTTAGATTCAATGTGACTGACACTTTTATCTCCAATGTTCACCGTAAATAAACATCCATACATCTGCAGGGAAATCGTAGAAGGAAGACCTTTTAAGTTGAAAACATGCCTGAGAAAAATCACGTTTTCCTCAGTATAAAAGTTATCCAGTGATAGTTTTCTGTACATCCATGAGTACAGTGCAAACAGACTCTGCTAAAGGCTTATTCAGTATACTTGTAATGGTGCGAATTTGCCAAAATGTAAACAGGAAAAGGATTAAAAATCTGATCAAAGCTAAAGTATCCCACAGCTAACTCCAGCACTACATGGGGGTTGAATAAACAGTTGTCTCCATTATGTCTGGGGGAGGGTCACAGTGTCTGACTGATAAAAGAAAACTGGTTTAGAGTAACTCAGGATCATTTCTGGAAAGTAATTTCTGTTGCTGTTGAATTTTTTTCAAATGTCATTGTTCAGTATGTGTAGAACAAAAAAAGCAAAACCTGTGTAAATAAAGGTAAAACTGTGTTCATAAATACACACAACAAGGAATCATTAGAAGAATTAGAGAATATGTGTGTTTTGGGGTTTTTTTGTAAGTTGTGTTACACCTTAATAGCAAAGCAAATCTCAATGCTTATTAGTAACAACACCCTTTTCCCTCCAGAGAGTGCATCGAGTGCCGGGCGTTTGGCACTGGTGAGAAGAAGGATACATGTGAGAAAGACTGCAGCTACTTCACCCTGATTAAAGTGAAAGACAGGGACAAGCTACCCCAGCCCAACGTCCCCTCCTACCCTTTGATGCACTGCAAGGAGAGGGACGCCAACGACTGCTGGTTCTACTACACCTACGCTGTCAACAACAACACAGAGAAGGAGGTCCATGTGGTCGAAACGCTGGGTAAGCAAAACGTTGGGCTAACATGAACCAGGGTGTGGAAGGTTCCTGCGACAGAGGAAGCTAATTACAGGGGCCGCGGTGGTTGGGTTGCAAAAAATAGGACATTTGTTTCTTCACGTACAGCCGTGTGATGGTATGTTTTTCCCATGATCGTGTTATTTTTGCACTCTTATTTCAAGCTCCCTAAACACGCTGCTGCACCCTGCTGTGTTTCAGAATGCCCCGCCGGTCCTGACATCATACCCATCGTGGCAGGCGTGGTCGCCGGCATCGTCCTGATTGGCTTAGCCCTGCTGCTCATCTGGAAGCTGCTGATGATCATCCACGACAGAAGAGAGTTTGCCAAGTTTGAGAAGGAGAAGATGAACGCCAAATGGGACACGGTGAGTGTGGGAAACTTGACCGGCTTTGCAAAAGTTAGCAGGATAAGTATTGTAGAGTTTTGACAGATGTTTGGTTGAGTTATTTAAATGTGGAAAACAGGTGTTGTTTGGCTACTCTGCAAAGCCAGCGGCTGTCAGGGAATTAACTTGTGAAAATCATTTGTGCTTCTTAGCAGCAGATGAGATTTGCAGACTTGTTGATATTATTACGAAGTGTCTAGCTCGCCTTTTCTTCCGTCTCACAGCTGCAGAAACAGAATGAATGTGTTGCTTTTGAGTGGCGCTCAAAATAAAAAGGAAAAATTCTGGGGACTGTGTGGACTTTTTTGGGAATGTTATGCACCCTGAGCATAGCAGGGCTTTTTCCGGGGAGTGGCCACAGCTCCCCCCCTCATTCCTCCCCTCCCTGCTTCCTCCCTTCTTCCTCCCTTCTGTAGCATCATCAGCCAACATCAATATGACAGAAGACTGGATTTCAGCGACTTCATATACAGTAATATGCCACCACCTAGTGTTGGAATTGTGTCATACCCACAGTGTGTGTTTGTTTAACGATGCAGATGTTCCTGATCAACACTATGCAGGCTTGGCTCTCTACATTGGGGTCTTTCTTATTACCATGGGCTGGGCAACCCATGGCCTCAGATCCCTTTAATTTTGAGAAATGAAAGGGAGTACTTGGTTTTAGGAAATTAAAATAGATCTCAATTTAATCAAGGTTCCGCACAATGGTGGAGAGTGGGCTCTTTTTTAATTTACAGGAAATGTAAGAATGTTTCTTTATTTTTAGAAAAAGGTGTGGGCTGCATATCCACAGTTCTTCACACATGTAAGACAGAGAATACACAATAACAAATTGTTTTAAAGGTCTGCAACACTGTTGCAGGACCTCCATAAATGGATTACTAAGTGCCCAATGGCCCAATTGGACATCAAAGCCAATGATGTGACTGTGTTTATCATTTCCTGTTCAGAAGTCACAAGGCTCAGTCAAATGCAATTTTGCACCAAATACTAATCAGTATTTATTTTTATATTTTTGTTCATTCTCCCTACATTATACTGACATAGAGTGCATACTCAGGCTGCAGTAACGCTACATCAAATGGAATATAGCTACATAAATATGTTTGAAAGCAGAATATCTCTGCAATAAAAACTATTTCACATTTCCTTTCATAGTTTCTGTGTATTTGCATATATGTTGTAAATGGAATAGGCTTGCTAGGCTGTTTTTTTTTATACTTTCATACCTTCCTGACATTTCACTGGGGTGTAAGGTATTTGGCAGCAGGCAGGCAGGCGGGCGTGGAGGTGAGGCGGCCGCTACACCTACAGAGATAATTACTGAACATAGACTGTTTATGCTGCTCCTGATAAAAGAAAAATGTTTCTGCAGCTCATAAACATAGTTGCCAGCGGCACAAACAAATTTTTTTATAATTAATTATAATAATGTGTGCACAAGATCCACATTTTGATCACTTGATTAACGATAAAGATCTGTGTGAACGAGGCTAAACAGCATGCTGGTTTTGTCCAGATTTTATCTTTATCTGTTATCTTCTCTTTCTCGCATTGTCTTCCTGTCACCACTCTCATTGGGCTTTATTCATACCAATTCCTGCGCTGTTCTATTTTTTTTCCGGCTGAACTCCATTCTGTCCTCATTTTCTGCCTGTAGCAAGAAAACCCCATATACAAGAGTCCTATCAATCAGTTCCAGAACCCAAACTATGGACGTAAAGCTGCTGTCCTCTAAGTTTGTATTTCTTTTCCTTTCCATTTCATTTTCCTGCATGGGCTTTACGTGTGGCTTGAAGTTGCTACTTTGTCTTTGTTTCACCTGCCTTTTAAAATGATAAAGTCAACATATATACAAGTGTAAACGCAGGAAGAGTAACATTGCCTTCATTGTTTGTAAAAATGAGTGCATGAGTGTGCTGTGACAATCAGGACAGCTAATAAAATTACAAAACTTTTCAGGGTTTGAGGATATTAAGTCTCTTTGGTGCACAAATACCAAAGTCTTGTGCTGCCTAAGTATGTTATGTGTTTAAATATGATTCATTTGTATCTCCTGATGTTTGGTATGTTGTCACAAAAGCATGGCTGTGTGCTACGTTTGATCTTAATACATTACATGCACAGTAAATAAAGATATTCTAGCACCATGTCGAATGGTTGGAAAAAGATTTTGTGTGATTTGGTGAATGTGTCTAACAAAAACGTTCCATTTTGCTTGACTGAGTAATAATAACATGATTGTAACTTCTTTTTTTTGCTTTTTGCAGGGTGAAAATCCCATCTACAAAAGTGCTGTCACCACTGTGATCAATCCTAAATATGAAGGAAAATGATGGCGCCATAGTTTTCAGTGAACTCTGCTAACAAGTATTTGACAGCTGCAGTATTTCCTGTGGGTCTGAGAGGAACTTGTGGTGGAAGCTATGTAATTTTTTTTCTTGTCGCTTTACCATTATAATGTATCATGCGGCCACTGCATCTGTATTTTTACTGACACTTATGATTTATATGCATTTGTTGTATTTTAGATGTACAGTCTACAGTATGTGTATATACTTTTAAATTGCATATTTGCAAAAATTATGACATGAAGGTGCTTTTTTTCCTGCCACAGGACTGGTATGGGCGGAGGATTTAGCTTTTTTTAACAACACAATGTGGACACTATGGATATACAATGTATGTACAAGAATTCCTCAGCTTCTGTCTCTTTCTCAGACACTTCTCTGTCTTTCACTCTCTCTCCTCATCTTCTCTGTGCACTGACTTCCTGTGTGTTTCCGTGTGTCCCAGACAGGACCTGAGTTTAATATTTAAATTGTCAGCCAGAGCAGTACATTATGTCAGTGTGTATGTGTGTATATATAGATAACAACTGCAATATGAGGAATTGAGTAATATTCAGCATTCAACTTAGATTGGACAGCTGTGTTGAAACACTTGGATTATACAGTGGTTGTAAATGTAGCTTTGAACTGCAGCTTAGAAACATCCAGTGTTTGAGATCATATTGCACTCTTATTGAATACTCTTTTCTATTCTAAGGGAGTAAATACACAAGATGAAGATTAATATCAACTGCCATTTGAATTATTAAAAAACTTTCACAAAGGGACTGTAAACCACTTGGTAAAATTATGAAACTGTGGCAAAGTTGAACAATCAAAGGATTTATATAGTTAAGATAGTCGCAATTAACTAGTGAAATATTGCTGTATTTGCTAACTGCAGTAACTTTATTAATCATTCTCAGGTCCTTTCCTGTGTTCTTGTGAAGTACACCAAAAATGTGTTTCCTGTTTGTCAGTGAACATGGTGAACTCATTTATGTGAGTCAACTTTGTTAGTTACAGTTGTTTGGATTGTAAGACCGAACAGAGAGTGTTGTATGTCATGAATCACCTCTGAAATGCTTCACACTCAAATGCCTCTGAAGTACCACACACAAAGCCTATCCAGTATTGTTTTCAAAGTGCCTTTTATTTCAATACCATGTTCTCTCCCAATGCTGTTTATGAGTTATTTATTAAATAAAGTACAAAAACTGTCTGTTTATTTCTTTGTGGCTTACTATGACTACAAGTGTTCTGAAAAAAACATTTATGTTTTCTCCATTTTTTCAAATAGTGGGTCAGAGCCTGGAGTATTGACACATTAAAGCTAAAGGCTAGAGGTGAGCTTCAATGTTGTAAAGATGATTACAATGATTACATACACCTTTCAAAGTATAACAGTATAAGGTTGTGTTCTCATTACAGGGCTTTTTGCTGAAACATATGGAGCATAAAATCCATTCGCCTATGTATAATGGCATGGTTTTAAGTGTTTTTCCTATTAAACAATTTGTTGATAGGGCCCATTCAGAGGAAGACTGACTACATATGAGATATATATATATGTGTATATATATATAGATATATATATATATATGAAGTTTGTCCGTCTGAATATATGGAATGAAAGTCTGAATATATTGAATGAAATCGGATGTCATTGATGTGAAGTGTCACACTGTTAGTGAATCAGCAAGAAAGTGTCCAATGTCTGCAAATTTGAGCAATTAGAAAATATAAAAACACTGGCAAATGCAGGTATGAGCCAAAATACTGGAAATCATATCCAGTACCTTTCTCCTGACTAAGAAATCTATGCTCTTTTATCGTAGAAGACCAAATGCAGGAAACCTCCCAGGCCAGGCAGTTCCCTTTATCAGGCAAACTGAAATATGCCTTTAACCTCACAGG
>JAPMOB010232661.1:0-19382 GCA_029875015.1 Lepomis gibbosus
AAGAAAAAACTACAGTAGCAGAAGAAAAACTACAGTAGCAGAAGAAAAAACTACAGTAGCAGCAGAAAAAACTACAGTAGCAGCAAAAAAAACTACAGTAGCAGCAGAAAAACTAAAACAACAGAAGAAAAAACTACAGTAGCAGCAGAAAAACTAAAACAACAGAAGAAAAAACCTAATTCAAAATCCCACTGAACACAAGAACGCAGCCTTAGAACATAACTTTACTTAGTATTTCATGTTTTGCACCCCACATTTTTAGACATTTCAAATATATCATACATTCAGACTGGAAAATAATCTCTACTTTTCAATCCTCACCTTTGGTCAGCAGCTTTAGGCAGTGACCAAAAGAACGAGACAGTGGATACAAACGACTGAAACCAGTTTCCTTGGTGTATGTGCGCCCCCTTAGGCTCAAATTAATCTGCATGACTGTAAAGGCCACTTGATATTGATGCTATAATCTTCCCTGGTCCTCCATGGTTTGTGCAGACCCTATCTATAAAGCAGTGGTTCTCAAAGTTAACTGGTCCCCAGGGGGGTCTGCAGTTAAAAGGAGAATTATTTATTTTTACTATTATTCAACCCATAAGCAAAACAATAACAGACAGTTTGGCTATATTGGTCATTTCCAATTCAGTAGCCTGACACAGTCCTGCAGTAAAGTGACTAAAGTATTGGATTTCACATGCTTTCTGTCATAAATCATCTAAAAGAATAATTCTGATGAGGGACCCTGTGACAAAATTCATAGTCTAACTGGTTTCAGTTGACGTGAAAAAGTTTGAGAATCACGGCTCTAATGGGTCCACAAGCTTCTTGGGGGCTTGAGGCTAAAATGAGTTTCCTTTGCAGGGCTCACCCCTAAACTGGGTTCATACTACACAACAGTGTAATCACTTAATCTGGTCACTTTGCCAGATCAAGGGATTATAGTCATAAATTCTTGCTGTGAATTGGCCAAGAGACATGGCAGATTACACGTTGTTCCTCAACCAATCATGGCTCGCCATCTTTCATGACTTACAGAAGTGAACGGAAAGGGTGCCGACTGCACTGTTAAAGCTGACAGCACCAACATCCATTCTCTTAATCCACGTTTACGGTTGTGCTCTTATTGGTTAATCAAACACTTTAAGTTTTCAACCTCTGCAAGAAAAGGCAACGCAATTCTGACCTGCTCACCTCTTTATCGGAACATTATGAGGGGTCCCAGATGTTGTCTTTCACTATAACCTACACGGGTTAGGGTTAGACGCCTCTTTCTGGAGGCATTCCAGTCCAGCTGGGAGGTTACCATAAAGTAGACCCTGAGCACAGTGTTGGAGTTATACACCGATCACCCATAACATTATGACCACCTGCTGGTCGTAACTTCTCCCTTTTGCTGCCAAAACGTCCTCGAGTGTTCTGACACCTTTCTATCAGAACCAGTATCAGCTTTTTTAACTGTTTGACCTACAACAGCTCATCTGTTGGATCGGACCACACAGGCCACCTATCACTCCCCACATGCATCAGTGAGTCTTGGCCGTCCATGACCCTGTTGCCGGCTCAGAGCTTTTCCTTCCTTAGACCATATTTGATAGGTACTGACCACTGCAGACAATTCAAATCCTTACACTTGCCAATTTTCCTTCTTCTAACCAAGCGGGTAAGCCAGAGATTGGACAGTGAAGTTGGCCAAAGCCCCTGACAATCTAAAAAAAAACTATTCGGCGATCAGTGACGCTGTGTTGGTGTTTGGCGGGTGAGCCTTGTAGGTAGGCTGATTAATCAGTGACGATCCGAGTCGGACAAACACACTGAGCCATGAAACTTTTTGTTGGCGCAGCTATGCAGCTACCAGAATTACGGTGTTTCAGCCGTTATTCTACGTCATTAAACTACAGGTATGCTGCGCGATCATGCGCAGTAGACGGTGGTGCCAACAGGAAGTAGCCCTGTAGTAGTATTTTATTGGTCCAAAACTGGCTTCACTGCTCTCCATTCAAATCAGCTTCATCCAGTAATGTATTGTCTATGCTTCTAACCATAGACAGTATATTACTGGACTAAGCCACACCGCCAAACACCAACGCAGCGTCACTGATGGCAGAATAGTATTTTTAGATTTGCTGAGACTTTATAATCCAAGCAATACGATTACATCTGTCATGTGCGACGGGATGTCACAGGGTTTTGACGTAATTTTGGGGCCTACATGGAGCCGTCCATGCAGACTTTGGTCGGCTTCACTTTTTCAACTGTGGCTTATCCCCTTGCTTCTAACACATCAACCAAGAGGACACAATGTTCATGTGCTGCCTAGTATATCCCACCCACTGACAGGTGCCATGGAAACGAGATAATTGGTTAATCACTTCACCTGCCAGTGGTCATAATGTTATGGCTGATTGGTGCTTACCTGGCCTGGGAACAGGCTGGGATCCCCCAGGAAGAGCACAAGGATGTGGGTTTGTGGAAGGACATCTGAGCTACCTTACTTATTCACACAAAAGAGCAAATGCTTCATGTGAGGTAGAAGCGAATAAAGAACAGCATATAATCAGACTAAACAACCAACTAGGCTGCTGCAAATAATATTAATTTCCTAACTTCGTATCCTTTATCCTCTGACATTTTCTACCAGTTACAAAGTTTAATTTATTTGAACTTTGCCTGCAAAACCCATCCCAAAATAAAAAAAATCTGAATAATAGTTTCTAATATCTAACTCAGTGTTTTTATTTTGAAAGCTTTGTTAGAGACAGGGTGAAGAGCTGGAAAGAGCTTGGAGCAGAACCGCATGTTGAAAACAGCCAGTTAAGGTGGCTCGGGTATCTAATCAGGAGGCCTCCTGCACACACTTTCGTGGTACTTCAGGCATGTCCAACTGGACGGAAACCTTGGAGTAGACCCAGAACACAAGCATTTCGTATCTCTGGATGTATTCTTGACAAATTTAACTTGGATAAGAGCTTGGGCAGACCCAGAACACATCTGACCTTGGAACACCTCAGGATCTCCTAGAAGGAGCTGGAAGGCTTGGCTACAGAAAAGGACATCTGGGCCACCTTGCTTAGCCTGCAGCCAAAGCCGCCTGCACCTGGATAAATGGGATAAAATGTACTGATTGACAGGTTGACTAAGTGTTTCTGACATTACATTTCAGCCACATCAGCCGGACCAGGTACCATGGCGGATGTAGTGATTGCTTAGTGTAGAGTAAAGTGAGCAGGGATAGAAGCCATGCTGGCCCAGCTTGGGCTTAATTCTGCTCCTAAAGGTCCGGTCTGGACAAAATGAGACTCGTTTTGGCCAAGGAACCAAAATCAGAGACAGTGTGCCCACAACTGTGTCAGCGTTGCATCCGCTAAGCACCAAACAAACACAAAGAGCTGCAGATATTTTTTACAAAGTTTCTGCCACGTGCTGACGACCGATAGCAGCAGGACTCTGCAGCTTTGGTCGTTGTCGAGGGCCGGGCGGAGCTCAGGGTCAGCTCGGTAATGTGACCGCTCAGAGAGAAGCGTACCTGTGAGCAGGTATACAGGTAGACCACACAGCAGCGGTCAGGAATTCAGCTTGGCCAGCTCCCAGCATGCATCTGGTAAAATGAGAAGGGTGAAGAAAATGTCTCAGGGAGGAATGTAACTGGAGCAAAGGAGAACATTTTCTGAGGGCTTTCATGGATAGAAACAGGTGTAGATAGAAAATCAGAGAGATGGACACATAGATATGAAATGCCTAAAGCCAAATCTGTGTGTGCAGTTTTGTTTTATTTTGTTTCAGACGGAAAATCAACTTTGGATTTTGGTTGTTGGAGATTTGACTGATAAAGAAGTACTTGTTCTTTCTCTTCATGTGTGTCCGTTTTGTTTTTCAGCTTCTCAGCAACACTTATCTCTCTCTTTTCTGTGTGATGGACCCTTCAGTCAAAACAGTCTTGTTGCCAGGCAGATTTGCAGGAACTGATCAGTATCAGGAACATCTTTGTCTCAGCACTCCACAGCTTTAAGCTCTGGGGTGCTATCGTATAATGATATGAGATGGAATATTGCTCACGATTATTATTTCTGAACAGCATATCCAGGTCCAGGTTTCTTTTCCCAGACAAAAAGAACAGGTAATCTTTATTAAAAACAGAAATTGTAATACTTTGGAAGTCTGGTTTAACAAACTTGTTAGAACAGTGGACAAATTTCAGTCACACCATCACATTCTCCTCAGGATGAACTGTCTTAATGTGTCCTGCAAAACTATTGACATTCCCATTAGCCTGCACGATACAATCTGTAGTGATGGGCTATGGCTATGATCTGTGTCGAAGCACGGACTGAGCTGTCAGAGTTATATGACTCTAAAGTCAGGACCATGTTACAGGTGAGGAGTCGTTTGCCTTTTCAGTTAAGATGGGGAGCATCATACTGTGCGAGAAGTTAACTGATTTGGCTGAACTTAATGTCACCAAAGCTTGAGGATGGCAAAGTAAAGGAGACGTTCTAAAATTCGTCCATTCAAAACATTCAAAACAAAACCGGAGAAAACCAACTCGTAGAGCTAACGTTAGCTTAATTAGCTACGTAGCTACAGCTAGTTTCCCAGTGAAAGTTATTTCAGCAATTGATGGTCGTCATATTCTGTCTCCATTTAATGAATTCACAGTTTCAGAAAATGGCTGTGAATTTTGATGGTAAATCTGTTGCTCTCATCATGTAAACATGTACAACAGCAAACAGATTAGCCAGGTTTCCATCCAAATGTAGTGCAAATTTAAGGCAAAAGACAATGCAAATTGTACCCACTACAGTTATGTGAAAAATAGTTCATTGAGATAACAAGTAGGTAGAAATAATTCTCTAGTGGGTACCATTATATATTTATAGAAGACACAACAAGGCAGAAACAACTTAAAGAGCTCCAGTCAAACCTCAAATCATCATCTGTTAAGTTTTGTGTGTGTAGCCTATCATGAAGCGAGTACAAGGTTTCATTTTGTTGTACAACCTTGTGTTGTATAATAACAACATTTCATTAATCCTTTAGAAAAAAAGTAATAGACATTTCTTTCGTCTTAATGTGAGGAAGGTTACAGCCTCCTCGTGGCTCCACACATGATCCTTTTTGTCTGCTGCTAACGTTTAAAGTCACATGCTTCATCATGTACGTCATAATGAAGTCTTTTTCAACAGTACTTTGTCTCCGTTTGCTTTTATCAATACACAAAGTACAAAACAGGTTGATGGAAAAGCACATAATGACCGGTGTAGCAACACTAACTAAACATGGGGGGCGGGGCTTAGAGAAAAGGTCAATATCCGACAACTTTGTGCAGCTGAGGTTTTGCTGAGACTGATGTAAAACACTTGTATGAACAAAGAAAACAAAAATGCAAAAATGTGCTTAAGACAACAACTTCTGTTTTTCAACTCTCCTTGGTTTGACTTTTCTTTCAACACAACTCACAAACGGATCACGTTTCATCAGCCAAATCACAAACCTTGGATGGTCAGTGTCCTTGAATGCATCAACAGCACAGAGGTCTTAGAACGGTCAGTTGCAGTACCACAAGACAATAACGCAGCTTTGTCAACAGAAAAACAGACTACATGTTGAGTGTGGTGGATCAAACGTCTCTGCAGGTTTCTAAAAAAAACACTGTATGCCTGTAAATCACTTTGATAGATGAATTAGATCACGGTCACAGCAGTTTCTCAGAGTGAGAAGTCTGAACACCTGGATTAGTGTAACTGCTCCAAATAACTTCCCCCTGATTTAAAAATACAGGGTTCTCTTCATCACCTGAAAAGCTAGTTTCAGGCGGAGCTCAGAGAGTAAAGAGCTGCAGACACCTGATCCATGTGTGTCACAGAGTCCTCACAGAACAAACAGGTCTTTGTATGAACCACCAGAGCACCGGACACCATGTTATCTCCGTCCTGCAGAAACCTTGTATCGACAGCCTGACTGTTAACACAGTACGCTCGGATGTTGTGAAACATCAGATCAGGGCGAGAGATTCAAGTGTTTACATGGTTCAATTAATATATCTGATGGTCGGCTGAGGTCGCAGCAGGAACAGGACGGGAGCCAATCAGATCTCTTGCATTAAAAAAAGATGTGGGGCAATGAGTCTGACCACTGACCCAGGATCATATCAGGAGTGCAATAGCGGAAATCTCTCTTCTTAAAATGTCCGACCTGTGACATAAACTGTGGTGGAAGTACATTTACTTAACTGAAAGCTTCTCTTATTTTGATGAGGCTGCAGGATAAGTGCTTCCTCTTCCTGTGCTGACAGTCAGCTCCAGCTACTAATTGTTAGGTGAGGAAGAAAAACAACTCCAGTACAGAGTATTGATGGGGCTGATCTATTTTTATTGTTGGCTCAAATATGTAACAAAGTGGGATCCTTCTGACTGCAGTTGAACAAAACAGGTTTTGAACTTCTTTCCCCTATCCCTGGTATGTTGGTACTAGTATGGTACAGTGAAAACACCTGAGAGGACAAGAAGAGAGGAGACAAGAGGAAATGAGACAACAGGAAAGGAGAGGAAACAAAAGGAGAGAACATGAGACAATGAGAGAGGAGAGGAAAGGGGAGGAGACAAGATGAGAGGAGACAGCAGGAAAGGAGAGGAAACGAAAGGAGAGGACAGGAGATAACAAGAGGAGAGGAGACAAGATGAGAGGACACAACATTAGGGAGGAGAGAAGACGAGACAAGATAAGGGGAAACAACAGGAGTAGAGAAAAGGAGAGGAAACAATAGGGAAGGAGAGGAGATGAGAGGAGAGGACATGAGACAACGAGAGAGGAGAGGAGACAAGATGAGAGGACAACATCAGGGAGGAGAGAAGACGAGACAAGATAAGGGGAAACAACAGGAGTAGAGAAAAGGAGAGGAAATAATAGGAGACAAAAGGGGAGGGGACAAACCAAGGAGAGAGGAGAGGATACCAGAGGAGAGGAAACAGCAAGAGAAGATAGGAGCAAAGAGGAGAAGAAACAACAGAAGAGGAGAGGAGACAAGATGAAAGAAAAAAGGAAAGAGAAAACAACAGGAGAGGAGGGGAGTGGGAAATTTCATGAAAAAGGAAATGTGTGCCGACAATAACATTTAGGTTCATGTATTTGTTATTGTTTTTTCACATGAATCACTTCATGACAATCAAGCTTTCTTTATCTTCTCTGATGCACTTTTCTTTATTTTTATTTTATTTTATTATGTTTTAAACACTCAGAAAAATGCACAGAGTTTGGTTGGCTTTTTTTCTCTCCAAACTTCTGGTGTTTTTATTTAAATTCTTAAGGTAGAAATTCATAACGTGTGTAAAAACAGGTGGATTAAAACATGCTAATGAGGCAGTGCTTCTTTTGCTGTTTGTCAGTTTTAAAGAAACTACAAACCAATCAGAAGCCTCTTCAGCTGACGGTTCTAACGGACACTAGACGCTGCACCAAACATGGACTGTATTGAATTACAGGAGAAATTTCTTAAATTCTGTTTAGAAATGGTAAATATTTTGCCTCTCGGTTGAAAAAAAGGAGATGAATATTTCTTTATTCCATCTTTTGTGTTTTGAGCTGTAGCCTCCAGAAGATGCTGGAGAGGCCTTAGACCTTCAGTCTCTGTGACTTTAGCCCTGGGAAGACCTTTTTAAAAATCTTTTTACATAACATTATTATTATTATTACAGCTAACTAAATCTGAAAACTGGTAGTATTAACACAATATTAAAGAGTTTTTGATATGTTCCTCTGGTTTGTGTCCAGGTTTAACGAGCTGGAATAAGAACATTAGTCAGTGAGTGTTTCTGGATGTTTCCTCTCATCCAGCAAACCTGGACTCCCACGTTGAGCAGCAGGCTGCTGACAGTCACGAGGAAAACTTGGATAACCTGGAAAAATGTGTGTTTGTGTATGATTTCTTTGTAAAAGTCTGTCCGTACACGTGCAGGTTATCGGTGTAAACAGTCCTGAATGACCACTTGTCTATGTATAAGCATCGCAGAGAAGATGTAGATCAGTTTCATCTCTGTGTTCCAGCACAGAGACGGGTCCAGGGCATGGTTAGCCTATCTTAGCACAAAGACTGGAAGCAGGGGGAAACTGCTAGCCTAGCTCCATTGAAATAGAAACATTCAGCATGTCCTCATACCTAAACGTCAAAACAGGTCGTTTATCAATGGACCTTAATTACATTATGTAAGTGACGTGACATAAGTGATGTGGTTATAGCAAGCGGGAAGCTTCCGGTCAGAGAACTGATGCTAACGAAAGTCCCTTTAACCTGCATTCTATCAACGGCCAGCAGGGGCGACTCTTCTGGTTGCAAAAAGAAGTTTGGTTTCATTGGAGATAATGGTAAAATGACCATACTTCTCACCTGACTTATGGTCACCGCCGGGGCCCCTGGTCGCAAAAATCAACATCGGGGCGCCCTATCTAAGTCTTGTCACTAAAGGTGATCAGGCCTTTGCTGTTCGAGCCCCTCAGCTGTGGAACTTCCTGCTTGGAAATGTCAGGGAGGCAACTCCGTGGACTCTTTTCTATCTCTTCTTAAGTCTCACTTTTATCATACAACTTTTTCATAACAGTTGCTTTTATTTTTTTCTAGTGAGCGTAGGCTGGAAACGCTACACTTTCCAATGTGGCCTCATTCTAGGAACTCAGCAGGAGAAAATTCTCCATCCTGAACCTCCACTCTTCGTGAGTGCAGGAGTCTTTCTTTTACTGTCTCAGGGCTGTGAAGTTAAACTGCGTGAGCTCTCGTCTCACTTCAGCTGTCACAGAATTTTCTCTGAACAAAACATTTAAAAAAGCAGCTCAAACTGAGTGTGATCTCTGAATTGAAATTAATATAACAATAAAATAAAAACAATGAAAGTGTTTGGGAAGAAAAACATTCTTAGTTCTGATTACAGAGGGGATCAAATATCCTTCATTTTTAATAGGTTAAGTCCAAATGAATGTATAATTAAATTCATTGAAACATACTTAAGGGTTTTAATGTGTTTTTTTTGAATATAGAGCATTTGAGGGCAAAAAGCCCTCCTAATCTAAAAAGTTTACAGGTGTGACTCTTTTTTTATAGGATGAATTAATGGATAAATGAATCGATTATAATGTGTCTGTTACGATGTAAAGGTTTCGCGAAGATTCAGTCAATTTCATGGAAATAGAATCAAAGGTTTCCAGGATAACTTGTCATGAACCAAAGTGTCGGCAGCTTGGGGTCAGAAGTCTTTGCTCACCTCCTCCTGTTGTTCTTCATCCCTCCCTCCTCCCTTCCCATTTTAATCTACTTTGACCTCCGCCCTTATTTTCATCTCCTACAGCTTTCATTCCTCCCCCCATCATTCTTACTTTCCTCTCTATTTTCCGCTTCCTCATTTATGTTCCCATCTCTCACCTCCTTCTATTCCTCCCTCTTTTCCCTTTTCTCTCCTCATCCTTGCTCTTCTCCTTTTAATGTTATCTTCATCTCACATTCATCCTTTCCTCTTTTCTATCTTACTCTCCCTTTAGGCCCTCTTCTCCTCCTCTTAGTACTACTAGTACTAATACTCTTAACTTCTTGACACCCTGCTCTTCCTCATTCTCCCCCAAACTGCTAATTCCTAATCTCCTCTCTCCTCCTTTTCATCTTCAAAATATTTTCCTCCTTTTTAATGTCCTCCTCTTCCTGTGCTTCTTTTCTCATCCTCTTACTTCTCCTGTATGACATTTTTTATCCTCCTTTAATCTTCTCTTCACCCTTTTGTTGAATTTTGTCTTCATCATTTCCCTCCATACGGTCTTGTCTCCTTTTTAAAATTCCTCCTCTTCANTTTCACTTCTTTTTGTCCTCGTCCTTTTCTTACCTCTTCTCCTATTACTCTTTTTAACTTTCACCTTTTTTTTTCCTTTTTCTCCCTCCTGTTTTTCCTCCTCATTATTTCAGCTCTCGGGTCATAAAGTCAACATAACAGAGTCGACATCCCCGACACTGAGCTGGGATTAACGCTCTCGTGTGTGTGTGTGTGAGGGCGGGTGGTCTCTGCAGTAGAAATAATAGAAACAGAAGCACATGGCGTTTCACACTGAGTTGAACTCTGTTTCCAACCATTGAGCAGATTTCAGACTCAGACTCAGAAGTATTTCTTATAAATAAGAGTTCTTTTTTTTGTCTTTTGGAAAAATGGAACAACAACGGACTATTGTTCAAGATGTTCCTGTTTTTAGTTTTGTGTTGGTCAGGAGTCAGAGTCTCTTTAGATGTCCAGGAAACTTCTGGTGCATCATTTACTCTTCTGTAATTACTCATCTCTCTATTTTTTTTATTTTAGTTCTCTGAAATCCTCAAACCTTCAAACATTTAAAATGTTAACTTTTCAGATTTACCCCATTAATCTTGTCCTCTTTGATTTTATACTGTATAAAATAACATTAACGTACTTTTAGCTATTAGAGCAGCGCGATGGCCTCTGGATGTTAATGTCTATCAGTCGGTCCAAATCTGAAGCATGCTTCCTGTCGTTGGATATTCATCCTTCCTACCTACAGAGATTCACTAATTGTAGCAGTAAGGTTATTGCTCACCTTTTAAAACAAGACACTATGCTCGCCTACGTTAACCACTGTGTAAAGTCACATTAACAACACTTTCTACATAGAGCCAGCCAGTCAGTCAGTCTGTAATGAAACAAAATGAAGCTAATCTTGACATTGGGTTGCCTGAAAGAAGGAACAGAGTTTAGCATTCTCAAGGCAGCAGCGTCAGACTAGGCAGACAGAGAGGAGAGACGGAGTCTGTTTTGGAGAGTCACTGGCTGCCACCTTTGGCTTACTTTAGCTCAGCAAAGTGACCCTAAAATTAGCTGGAGAAACCTGTGTCAGAGTACCCCTAAATTCCTTCACAGTTACCACACACTCACACTCATACACACGGATTAAAATGCCATGGTGACATAATCCTCGGACTGATCTCTTTGTTTTTGGTGCTGTGGTGTTGGAGGAACATGGCAGCAGCAGCACAGCTGTACCACACTGTGCCAGGCTGCCTTTAAAGTGATAGATGTGAGTGTGTGCGCGCATGTGTGTGTGTGCGTGATACCACAGTTGTCCTGCTCCTCCTCCTGAGTTGAGAAATGTTCCAGCCTGGGGAAGAAAAACAGAGTTAAATGAGGCAGGTTAACCTGCTGCAGAGTGGATGTTGATGAATATAAACTTTATATTGTCTCTTCTAAAAACATCTAAACACCACACAAGCATCCACACAGCCCCATGAGGTGTGGGGGGGGCTAAATAAGGATGCTGATTTGTCTGTTCAACAGTCACAGAATATAAATATATTATAAAAGCTAACAGGATTCACTTCACCTGTCAGTGGGTGGGATATATTAAGCAGCAGGTGAACACATTGTGTCTTCATTGTAGATGTGACATTGAGAAAGGGCCAAACTGTGATGGCTAGACGACTGGGACAGAGAGTCTCCAAACCGGCCTCAAAAGTCAAAAGTAGTTCAACGAAGGAAAAGCCGTGAACCGGCGACAGGGTCATGGACGGCAAAGATTCACTGATGCAAGTGGGGAGCAAAGGCTGGCAAGCCGATCCAACAGACGAGCTACTGTAGGTCAAACTGCTTAAGAGTTGATGCTGGTTTTAATAGGAGGTGTCGGAACGCACAGATCATACACAATGGAGTCCACACCTCGCCAGGTCAGGGCTGCGAAAGGGAGACTTACATTACGACCAGTAGGTGGTCATAATGTTTTGGCTGATTGGTGTGTAACAAGTTTTAACTAATGGCTGCAGTTAGTGGGGAGTGAAAAACCTTTTGAGAACAGTCCAACTTAATGATAACCTTACATTACACCATGTGTGATATTAGCTCGCTGCATTAGGTGACATTATGTTGGTCACTAATGATGTCATCATCTCATCCTCAGCATGAAACCCCCCCCCAAAGATTTTTGTATTTTATCTTCTGGTTGCATCTAAACACTAGCTGATACTGAGCTGCACATTTTTCATCAGTAATAAATATGCACCTACCTGACCTCATAAAGTGTTAGGTTTAATATCTGCTGCAGTCAGTGTGGATCTTCGTCAGGAAGCTCTCTGTGAGTACAAAATAAAGAGCTGGGCCGTTGTGAGCTGAGACTGTTAAGCTTTATTAGTGCTGGGTGGAAGAGACAGAAATTACAGTGAAGACAGAGAATGTTTAGTCCATTTACAGAACAGAGCTTAATATAAAACTGGAATAAAGAGATCCACTACGACCCCGAGAGAGAGAGAGAGAGGGTTCACATCTTGTTGGTGTCCGCGTCACTTTTGGCCGAGTTGGGAGAGCTGTGGAGGAGAGCAGGTCATTACTGTTACTTTACAGATATAACAAAGAAAGCTGTTCCTTTAATGTATGTTTTAGATGTATTCTGCTTTCACAGATGTACGACAGGATGACAGGTGTTTGGTCTCACCTGCTTCATAAACTGAGCAGCGTTGAAGAGTTCACTGCAGCCGTAAACAACCTTCCTCCCCTGTTTGGACTGAAAGCACACAGAAAGTCTGCTCATTGTGTTTCCTGCTATAGAGCAGTGAACTGTTTGTTGGCTGAAGGAGGAATATTATTAAACAACTTTTCATTGCACTTATACATACTTTCAAATAACATATTTATGTGGGAAAAATCCCATGAATTCTATCCCAACAGAACAAAGTCAGTGATAGTATCTTGCAGTAGTAGTGAAGTTAGAACTTGTCGTATTACAGTACCTTTGCATAGTCCACCAGGTTCTGGTACTCAATGTAGTTTCCCCCTCCCACCACAAACACGATGGCCTGAAACAAACAGACCAACACAACATCAGTGACTTGATCAATCTAAAAAAAAAAAAAGAAATGACAAAGGCTTTTATTGTGAAGTTGCCACTCAAGGTATTTTAAAGGTTCCCTGTGGAGTTTTCGCTCTCAAGAAGCCTAACAGGTGTGCAGGTGCAGTAACAGGTGCAGTAATGTGCCAACAAAGACAAGAATAGGCAAACAAAGACAGATGAAGAAGACCGCAAGCTAGTACACATGGATGCAAACATTACAGCTTTCAAACAGAAACACACACAGCTTATTTGCAAATGAAGAGGAAAACACACCAAGAAGTCTGTTACAGCTCAATGAGTTCTGGGCCCCGTTTCAGAAAGCGGGATTAGTGAAGATTCTGAGTATATTAAGCCCGAGATGAAGGAAACTCTGGGTTTTCTGTTTCAGAGAGCGAGATCAGATAATCCCTAGATCAGTAACTCCGGCAACTTTTGCTGTGATAAGTTGGAAAACCCTCAGTGTCTCTCTGACTCCTCCCCTCCTGCGGAGCCTGAGGCTGTCACATATCTGAACGCATTTACATCTTTAAAAACTTTAAAATCCCGGTTAGATAGGCTATTAGTTTTTTACCCAAACATGATCTTAAACATGACCGCTTTTATGATCAGTCTTTCATCGATGTACGGACAGATCTTCGCACATCAACGCTCCGATTCTGTGGACAACTGCACTGAAAACACTTACTGTGAGCTACATTACTGCAGTAATCACTGTTTAATATGTAGGCTAACCTATAAAACTGATCAATGAACAGTAATCTTTCATATTTTAGTTGCACTGATTCATGCACTGTGGTGCAGCTGGAACAAACAGGCCTACATAAGGTTTAAAAGGTTTCATTATTATCTGCTGATTGTCTGAATGTGTTTTAACAGCATTAATAAAATACGAAATGAGCAACATTTTTTAATCAAAACTAGACGTCTAAAACTTTAACCTATACACACATTTTCCACTGCAAAAAATAATTAATTGGCTAACCTGCTGGGTGTGACTGTGACTTTATAATCACGAGTTCACGAGTAAATTGTCTTATATTTGATCTATAGCCTATTTTCATAATCAGGTAGCCGATTGCCACCTGCATTTTGTCCCGTCGGGTTACAGCTTAATAAATGTAGCTGTCCTATTTAAAATCAAATGTAATGGGCTGTAGCACTTTATCATTCATTAAGGAAATTCCTGTCTGGTAAACGATGAACGAGCAAAGCTGTGACGAGCCTAATAATGTTCACGCATTGATCCTTCTTCCACTCCTGCGTTTTAGAGCCTATCATGGTCCGCGTTGGCATACATTCATATTTCTAGCTCCACCTGATGGAGGCTCTGCTTTTATTTACCCTTAGTTGCCATGGTGAATCGTTATATCGTAGCTCCATTGATGCACACGCACACGCTTCAATCAGGCTCAACATATTGAAATTATTCTGATCAGCTGTTCTGGAACCAAAAGTTCAGAGTTTCCCACCTCAGGGTCAACAAAACCAGAGCTCAGGGATAAGCTCAGAGTTTGTTAAGCCTGCTTTCTGAAACAGGGCTCTGATGAGCAACGCTGAGTGCAAACATAACTCCACAGCGTTAGCACAGCAGATATTATCTGAAAACAGTGGAGCCTTTTGGCCTAAATGAAGAACTGAACTTGACATTTGCCTTCTAATTTATTACACAATGGATGCAGAACTTTGTACTTAAAGATATATCTGGCGTTATTTCAGTGTATAAGGTTGGCCCTTGGACACCAATGGATCTGAGTGATATGAAATCCTGTTTAATCCAATGACAAGTTGACATTCATCAGTTTTACACCTGGTCAAGCAAAGGTGAGGTTTACATCATTATCATTTTTATTGATTGATTTATTATGACAAGACTCTTAATGCTTAACAACAGTCTGTTAGACTGTTTAAGCGGAAGATAAAAATAAAAACTGTATTTTGTATACTTGTATTTTGAGTCTGTTTTCTAAGCTTGTTCATGAATCAACTGAAGAGACAGATTTTCTGAGTCGAGTTGCAGCAGTTTCAGGGGATTTCTGATGTGCAGCATCATTTCCAGTTCAAACTCTGTTTGTTCTGGGAATAACTCAACTGAATCTCATCAATCAAACTTCAGTCCAGAAACACAAACTCACCTCCTGAAACGGGTTCTTGTTCCTGGGAATGGAGCTGAAGACGAAGAAGAGAAGTGAGGATGATGAGACATTCCTGAGCTTTCTACCAGTCAACATCGGTTAATGTCTTACAGACTGACAGCTCTATTAACAGCCTGAACACTTCAGGTACATGAACTGAGCAGAAGTGATTAGTAGGGATGCACCGAATGTTCGGCAACCTAAATTTAAAAATCACTTTCAGTGTTCGGTCTAATAAGTCAAAAGACTGAAGACATTTTACCAAACAATTACGTTGGCATGTGGGCAGTGTGGAGGCATTTTAAAGTGTCAGAGAAAGACACAAAAATGGGAGTTTCCAGACGCTGTTCTGCTGAATTGTCTCCCAGCACATCCGCTCCATCTGTGGCTGACTTCTTATAAAAGGCAACAGTCTGACCCGCTTTAAGTGTTTCTGTCACTCGTCTGTGAGAAGGCAATTAAGCTAGCCGCACCTAAATTTGGAGTGCACATAATATTCATGCCTTTATGGTAACTGAAACAGCCCAGAGCGAGCTGACAGGCAGTTTAGAGACTTCATCCTGTCAGTTTGTCTCTTTACAAAGACAATTGTTGCAGTATGAGAGTCCGACCTGAAGAGAGGCTGTGAAGTCTTCATGTTACAAGAACCACATACAACATTTATCAAATTGGGCTGGACTTGATGAATTTAGCGTGAGGATACACCGTATGACAATGTCTGGTTTTCAAAATAAGGCGTCTATACAGTATGGAAATAAGATTAATTGGATTATATTCACAGAGAGTATAAAACATATTACATGTGTCCTTTAAAAGTAAATGGACACATATAATTTACTTTACTGAACCCTCTTGGGTCTTGGACCCTCCCATCATAGTCTCTCCAAATTGTGTGGGAAATGCTGAGTAAAAAGCCCATTTTGATTTAAAATAAATGGAAAAAAATGTGAAACATTTTGTTTGGTGTTCAGTATTCAGGAAAGTTTTTCACCATATTCAGTTTCGGCCCAGAATTTTCATTTCGGTGCATCCCTAGTGATTAGAAACAGATTTGAGTCGTACCTCTCGCTGCCTCGCAGCATCTTTGGGTCGAAGTATCGATAATCGTCTGTTTCCTGGAAGATCAGAGAGAAAAACATCAGTCAGCTGAGCAAACAGCTGATTCATCAGTAAGCCAATTCCACATGGATCATCTTACTGAAGTGTGTAAAAGGTCCATAAGTGGCTGCTTCTGACAAACTTTTAAATTAAACATCTTAAAACAGTAACTTAATATGTTCTTTGAGTTATTAAATCACATGAACGGTCAGTTTATTATAATATCGATTCTGAACAGATGTTAACAAAAGACATTTTGAGTTATAACCAGTTAAAACCTTATGTTAGTTATGTTGAGTTATGTTCAGCAGCTACTCTGTCCTCCCTCATTAATATTTACAGATCAGAATGTTTGACTCCAGCAAAGTGATTTTACTGAAATATAAATCTCTTATCTGCAGGGATTTTTAATTTAGTTAAGTGTGTGGAGACCCAATGACATTACAAACTAATCAGATGAAACAGAGACAATACAAACAAAATATATAATATAATGAACTGAAAAATTCCAATAAATATTTGAGACTCTAAATATTATGAAAAATTATTATGTTTATGTTTCCTTTTGTCATTTATTTCCAGCAGTTTTACTTTCCAAAGTTTATTTTGTCTTTTTCATTCAAGACAAACAGGGCAGAGCCATTGATGTGATTGGCTGTTGCTTAACGCGCGATGATATTTCATTCACTGGAAACTTTTTATCCAACTATTTAAGGCTTTAACGTGGACCTTTTTATCGTTGGAACCAAAGGATGACCGTTTTGAAAGCCTTTATGCTAAGCTAGGCTAACCACGAGATCGGCTCCGCACTGATCACACAGACTTTAAGATTTAATATCAGACTCTCTTAACATCTGACTCTCTGATTGAAACTATTCCTTTTCAATATTTCCCTCAACTCTAACTGAAACACAGAAAGAGAAACAAGCAAACACAACACAGCAACAAGAACAACACACACACAGAATAATCTGATGGAGGGAAAATGTGCTCGTCTATTTCTTTCATCTTCATCCCAGTCCTGTCCTTCCCCTCCTCCCTCCTCCTCCCCCCGTCAGATTCACAACAGGATCTTTGTTGGTCATTTGTAACCCCAGACGCTGAGAAACCTACAGTGTGTGTGTGTGTGTGTTTGTCAAAATGGCGACTTGATCTAAGGAGCTAAATAAAACTTTTCCGCATTCATCATCATCATCAGTGATCTAATGTGCATGTTAAACTGTGTGTTGACGGGTTCACGTGTGTGTGTTGTAATATAATATCTTCTTCACCTTCCACACACACACACACACACACACACACAGGTTTGTGTGTCTGAGCTGTCGATCAAAGCTGGATATAAAAAGTCTGAAAAACCCTCCCTCACCTGTCTGATGAAGGATTGAAACTGAAATTTTTAAGTCTCTTGATATTTTCTGTTTCTTCTTGTCAACATGTTCAGACTCAAACCAGCAGTGAATGTTTCCACTAACAAGTTCTCTGTGTATCCTGATGTCTCCTCTTCCTCTGAGCGGTAGAGCTCCACAGTTCGGGCTATTACACTATTAAAACGCATCAATAAGCCTCACTGTTGCACTGGGTGACATGTTTGTTCATCACCACCAACACACACACTGTAGTTTATTCTGACTGAGTCCCGCATACATCGTCCTGCTGCCCCAAACACTCACAAGAGCTCCACTTGTGGATTCATCCGCCACTGAAAATAGTCCCCAACAAATGCACTATTTCCTCCTGTTTATTACTGAGCCTTTTTAAACATGAAACTACTTATTTGTGTAGTGTTATTAAAGATTTATAGAACCAATGGGCTTGTAGTTGAGAGCCATAAACAATGTTGAGAGACAGACTGACATGTTGGTTTGGATCTGCACAATTTCTTGATTCAACAGCTTGATTCAACAGCTTGAATCTACTCTAGAATAACAGCAGACCTATAATAGAAAACGTTTACAAATCTCTCAGCTGCATCACAATACACGCAGTGACAAACTTGTTTATGCAAGTAACTGCAGTAGCTCAAGAAAATAAACTGTAGTAGTAAATAGTAAAACAAATTCAAAAATAACCTCACAAAAAATTCAAAAAATATTTCCATGTTCTTTGGTCCACAGCCAAACTTTCTCCAAATGCTCCCTGAAATCGGTTAATATGTTTATGAGATATACGATGACTAAAAGAAAAAAACCCACAAACAATTAGACAAGAAACAAACTCACAGGATGCGACTTCATCTCCATCAGGTTGTCCAGGATCCGAGTGACAGGAAGGTTCTGGAAGACAAGAACAAACTTTAAAACACCAGCTGCTCTGACACAAACATACACACAAACACAAATGCAACAACTTTTTATTTTTATTTACTCAGATCATTGTTTCTGGTGTAAAATTTAATTTGTGCACACATTTAATCAAACTCTTTCAAGCCATCGTTAGTCACTGAAAATGATCAATCACTGTTGACACTTTCCGTGAATGCAGCATCAATCAATAGTGGAAACACCTTCGTCAGTTTTCAAACATCTCAGTAGACGCGCCAATTGTTAATCAGACTAACTGTTTTCTTTTTACTTAAAGAATAATTTTGGGAGATGGACAAGAGGAGTTTAGCGAGTGTTAAAAATAATTAAATAAAATTATGATCCACAGTTCAACTATAGTTGCCAAAAAGTCTTGAAGTGATTTATTAAGAGACTAAAAACATAACTATGTTAGATCTTATCTATTATGTCTTTAATTGTATTTTATTACCTTCAAACCTTCTTTTGTTCCATTGGAGCAGTGGATAAGACACATGCCATTGGTGTATTCTTTTATTATTCTTATATAACTTCCATTTGTTTGTTCCATATGTATACATTTACTTATATCAACTGTATATGTGTCTGCGTGTAGCACCTATCACCACACCTCGTATGTGGAAAATGCTACCTGGCAATAAAGCTCCTTCTGACTCTGAGACCCAGGTTCAATCCCTCACTGTGACACATCCACCGATGTTTCCCTGAGGAAGACACTTAACCCCTAAAAGTGTCAGCAATTTATTTATTTCCACTCATTGGTCTCCAAGTGTTAACAGTAAAAACCTTGAGCCGTCTTGTCTTTGCTCTTTGTTTCTCAGGTTAGTTTAAAAGTTTTAGACGAAATTCAATTTAGATTTTCACCGAGCAGAACCACACTGTTATAATCTTCAGGATTATTTGTTTTGTTTGGATCCTGTTCGACTGTTGGATTTTCAAACTTGGAGAGGTAAATGTGGAAGAAGTCTGTAACTCTCCTGACAGAGCGTTAGCAGCGACTCTGAGT
>JAPMOB010232662.1:236-27539 GCA_029875015.1 Lepomis gibbosus
GAACCCACAGTCTTTAGATGTGAGCTGATAATCTTATAAAGTCTTTTCTAAATCTTTTCAAAATCTTTTGGTGTACGCCCAGTATAAGACCGCCAATCGACCCCTGATTTACTCCCGATCAAAGCCTGATGCTTGCCGAGTGCTAAATCGTGAACTAGGCTTAATCTTCTGCCATCTGTGTCAATGCTCTTCCTGTTGAGTGCAAATCTGTGATAGGCACATTGTAAATCAGTAGTTATGATGTTCTTTAAGAAAACATTGTATTTGTTCACAGACCAAGTTTTCCAGCTGCCGTGCATATGCAAAGATCTTGGATGAGGGTTTCTGGCTTTTATTGGTGCTTTGTTTCAGATAGAATAATGGTCTAAGATACATGTTACAAAAGAGCCTGGTCTTATCCCAGAGTGTCAAATACAGACTCTTTGAGAACACTGAAGCATTCCAGGTTTTAAATTGGGTGGGTTCAATTTGTTGGAGCTCTTCTGTGTTTTAGCATGTTACTGTAGGCCTTACTTGCTATATTAACTACACTGGTTGTTTTTTGAATTGGATATAGAGTTGAGGAAACGGTGACCAAACTTTACTTTTTACAGTAAACTACCAGGATATTTCTAAATCAAAAGGGAAGATGTGTTAAAAACATTTCTATTCTTAGTGTCAGGCTGTCTCTGTTTCCTTTTTTCCCATCTGTGTAAGTGTAATGCAGTGTGGAACTCCACTTTGTCTGTGCATATCTATCTACACATTCTTATTTCTTGTGTTCATAAGTGTATTATCTGTTGTTTCTTAATGAATTCAGGTTGGCGGCGCAGTGAGAGAGGTGACAGGTTACACTGCAACGTTCCGTCACACCATTTCAGTGGAAGAAGGTGGAGAAGAGGGCGACTGTTTACATATAAGACCTGGATACTACCATGTTATTGACAGATTTCCTAACTGCGTAGTAGCTGATGGCGTCATTAACTTCTTCATGGGGAGAACAGAAAAAGTGCAACAGGTGGGCTTTAACCCCCGCCTGGCACGGCAGGGTCATCTGGGTGAGTCTATCTGTAGTATCTGCTATCAAATATATTAACAAAGCAGTTCATATTAGATATTTTATCTGTGCATTACAGCTTTGATGAGTTTCTGTTGAGTTGCCCAAGACTGGAAAAATGTTAAAGAAAAAACCCAGGAGAAATCCAAGCTAGGATTGTTTAAAACAAAATTTTCTTTTGACACTGCAGAGTTCTTCATTGACGCTCTGGGCTCCCTCCACATTGGCTCCTGTAGTGACATCATTGTAAATCACGCATCAAAGATTAAACTACCCTGGAGTGAATCAGACTCCCAAAAGGCCTACAACAAATTCCGCTATAAAATTTCCGGTGCTGATGCTAACATTCAAAAGGAAAACTTCTACTTCAAGAACAGGTTCAAGTGCATGACCAGTCAGTGAACAGTGGGGACCAAAACTATACAAATAGCCCTTGGCAATACAAGGTGGACCCACCCATTGTACTCTAGACATAGAAGAGTTGCAACAAGGGATTTATCCAAAAAGTTCTGAATTTTTGTTGGTTTAATACTTTGAACGCCATTAGATACTGACTTACAGAGACACATTTGAAGGCAGGTGGTACAATTAGAAGAACTGTGCATTTACTGCTTTGAGAAGTATTGAGCTCTCCACAACATTGAGGATGATGGTACTCTCCCAAGTATACAACTAGCAGGGCACACTTCTCCATATTTTTCAGTGTGCTGAAAGGCAACCTACAGGCAAGTCAATGATATTGGTTGGCCTCAAGTTGTCCTTGTCATCGATTACACACTTGACAAATGTTTAGTGCCTTAGCGCTTGCTTTCTTTTCTCTATCAGATATATATAGCCACACACAGTATTGACCTCCCACAGTATGCACTCAAAATATCATGTTATTCTTTGTTTTTTGTTTTTTGTTAAATGCACTATGTAGATTTCTTTATGTACTGTGACTTTTAAAAAAAGACACAGAATCTTACTTTAATTTGTGTACAATAAAATCCTATACACTGGAAACAGATCTAATCAGACTAATGTTGTCACTGTCCCTACTCCATTTAATAATCTGGTATAGATATACTGGCCAGTAAAATCCATCCTGCAACATGTCATTCACAAAGGTGGGCAACAGTGACCCCTGCAGTTTGGGAGTACACCTTAGGACTCTAAAAAAACATGCAAATTATTCGCAAAAGAAGATGTCAATATACATCCTAACACACATACACAAAAAGGCACATCATCACATAAGTGCTGAGGCATCTCACTATAAATATGCCTAATCAAAATAAGTTGATTTGTATGTCTCATACACCTGCACACAAAGGGATAATCTCAGTATGTGCCAAGTTAAATGCCCAGAGGCAGTTGGCTGTTGGCCCAAGTTTGAATTAGTTTAGTTTAAATCAGTTGGTAAGCTTCACATTTGGATCCATAGACACATAAGGGTTAGACTAAGTCTTCAGGAAATGAATGTTAAGTGTGCAATGTCCCCATTCATGTGATCACGCATGGATTTGCCTATGGAAATAAGTTATCATGTTACTTCTTGTTAATACCCTGACAGAGGCTTCACTGCTTTGCCTGTAGTTTTAAGGAGCCATGGTGAAAGCAATAAAAAAATGAGTCTTTTGCATTGTTATTGTACTTTCACTTAGGCCAGGCAAATGTTGTGAGTATCCTACATAGATTAATGACAACCTTCAATGCCAATATGTAATGAATACCCTACATGTTAAAGCAGCAGTAATTTAATTAGCATTCCCCACCTTTAATGTATAGTCTACTTAAAATTAAGCTCAGTTATACACTATGCCCTGTCTTTTCATCAGCCAAGAGAAAATAAATACAGCCATGAATGGGATGAGTACAGACAAATGATTGAGGACCAGTGTAATCAAGAAGTGGATACCCTTAGAATTGACATTAATTTAGAATTGACACTAAGTAAACATGGTAGGCTATATCGGTTATTGTACATTTCACTCCAGTATGTTTCCTTTGTGGGTTATTGATGAAGTCCAGATATCCTCCTGAGAATAGATAAGTGAGTTTAGTCATAAATTGGATCATTGTCACTTCATTTTTTATTGACATCCTCTCTGAGTTATCAGATCTGTAGGGTTTAGATCATCGTGAAACGGGGCAATGGTCACTTAACTTCCCTTTATGTCATCCTTTGAGTTCTGGTACGGTTTATTTTTGCTCAGAAGAAAGAAGAGACCGGATGTTCGGGTGAAGAGGCCTCCCAGAGCTTGTTTAGGCGTCAGAGGCCATATGCAGGCTGTGCAGAGTGCATCAGTTTTTTTTACCAGTAATTTGTTTACCATCATCATACTTTCTTCATAAAGGATCTGAGTACTTCTTTCACCACTGGGGTAAACCTATTAAAACATCTGTCTGATGGCATGATGTGTGCCTGTGTTTAAATTCAATAAAGAACAATACGGTGGTTTATGTTGTTGTGGTCACAGCTGAGAAACTGCTGAGAGACTGTCATTCCAACATTTCACCACAAGATGGAAACAAAAGATCAGGGAAAAATGCTACACATGTTGAACTATGGAACTGTACATTATCATTATTAGTAGTAGAAGTATTAGTAGTTTCAGTAGTGGTAGTAGTGGTAGTATTTCATAGTAATAATGAGCATCTTAGGTGAATTCATACGTGTATTTTTGACTACATTTCATTGCTTGCTGTTTTGCATTAATTTGCAAATAAAAGCAAAGTACTTGATGTTTTCTTTTTGTAGATATTATTCCACTGTAATCCACTATCTTTTTTTTTTTAATTCATTAGGCAATGCTGTACACATTACCTGCAAGCACTTTTTATTAATAGGTAAATCAAAGCTTTGTCATTAAATCACTGACCTTCCTGGAGGAGTTTACAGGGTTACCTTTTGAAAATGTGCCTGTGTGTGGGTATTACTACTCTATGTTGTGGGGACAGTTTACACAGTCACAATTTGGGGACTCACCTTCTTTATAGGGACAAAACGCAGCTCCCTTTAATGTAATGTGTGAATTCTGGGTGTAAGTTTAGGTTTAGACAAAAAGTGGTTATGGTTAGAATAATTCTTCAGGGAATTAAAGTAATGTCCTCTAAAGTGTTGGAAACACGACTGTGTGTGTGTGTGTGTGTGTGTGTGCAATGTGAGTGTGTGCGTGTTAGTAGGTCTGCCGGTAGAATCTGGCTTAGTAAACATTTGGCCAGTGCCTCGTGTACCATGTTCTAATTGAAGTGGACTACTTCTTGCCAATTAGTGAAACACTCCTTTAGCTCAAAAACCCAAAGGGTATAGTGTCTAGAGGCCTCTTTGAAATATGCACTGGAAAAAATTAATAACTTGGCTATCCAACATCAAGCAAGGAAATAATTAGGTTTTTTTTCTTTTTTGTCCTGGTTTTGAACTCATACTACATATAGTTTTATCAGGTCAAGGTAACAGGATTTTGATGAGCAGTGGGAGGAAACCCTTTAACTGTTAAACAGCAGAGGGCAGCATGGTGGTAAGGTAAGACATCACTTTCAATTAATGTAATGGCATTTTCAAAACTTCTGGTTGTAAAAAAAAAAACAAACAAAAAAAACACCATATTTTAAATATCTTATGACAGCAGGTTGGGTGGCGTGGTAGTGCAGTGGTTAGCACTGTCGCCTCACAGCTAGGAGTTAATTGGTGTCTTTAAAATTGTCCTTAGGTGTAAATGTGAGTGTGAATGGTTGTTTGTCTATGTATGGCCCTGCGATGGCGACCTGTCAAGGGCGTACCCCACCTTTCGGCCAATGTAAGCTGGGATAGGCTCCAGCCCCTCGTGACCCTGTACGCAGGATAAGCGGTTGACGATGGATGGATGGATGAATGACAGCAGGTTATGACAGACTTTTATGATGTGTAAATTTTCTTTCTGTAGAAAGTGGCAGATGCACTGAATCAAAAATGTGCTTTGTGCATTTCTAGGTGTTTCCTGTCATTAAAATATGCATTAATTTACTTTTTGAATAATTTATAATTTTTCTGGACTGATGATCAATGTTCTTACTTTCCCAATTTTAATCCTTGCTGTGGCAATAATTTCCTGTCTTTGTTGTCATTTGAATCATGTATTTTTTTCTTTTTTTAATCATCTCAGTGCAGACACACAGGCCTACAGTACCTCACCAAATACAAAGACTGCTCTTCTTCTGTTTTCAAAATCTGACAAAGTGGCGTGCTTCACATTCCACACTGTGTTTCGCCCTAAAATGTATTCATACTTAATAATCATGGTAATGGTATTAATTTAGATACCTGTGACCCAATTGTCAATGACATTTATTAAATTTACGTATGATTCACCAAGAAGTTCTGTTTTTGGAGACATATTTATTGTTAAAACAGCCACAGGATGGCACAGTTGCTGACAAATACAGAGTCATTCATAAAATATTTTGTGCAGTCTCTCTGGAGATAAAAGAAAGTATGGGATGGCATTTAATGTAAATATCTGCATATTCAAGCACATATTTCAAAATACATATATACATGTTTACAAACTATTCAGTGCACTTATGTGTATCTGTATTGCAAACAACAAACAGAAACTAAATAAATATTACTGTGGTAATATTCCAGCATATTTGGCAATAAAGAACAGAACAACTGTAAAACAAAATAATTCATATCTGTCACAGTTTTATATTCATGATTCAAAAATTATATATTTTTTTCTGATTTGTTTTTACACAGAATATATGATGATATTATCTAATGTGGAGTGATTCTATCTGCTGGATTTAAACCCCTCTAAATTTGTAACTATTTAATGTTATCAGATTAAAGTGTGCCAGCTGTCCAATATCTGTGGGAAAACTGGTAACACTGTAATGTAATAATAACTGTAATTTATGACATAGTGCTACAACAGGCTACAGTTTCTTTGAAACAATGGTATACAGTACAGTCTGAAATGCTGGAGTGCTACAATATAGAGACATTGTCTCTACTTATAAAACTGTAATGCCCTCTGCCATTTTAGTCCCAGACACTTGGTTGATGGAAGCATCACACATTACTGCCCTCCTGCCTCATACCCAAACAGTCGTAGTGTGCTCTGGAGGTTTTTCCTACGGAAGACAACAGCAGTATCATCATTTGTTTACGACAATCAATTAAGAATCCAAGTCTTTTGTAAAAATGACTGCTTTCCAGCTTACCTTCTGCTGTTGAATATACATCACGGCATCATGAACAGTGACGAAAATATGTTGAGGGTTCATGTAGTTCATTAGACCACTTGATGTGAGGATCTTTAAGACACTCTCTAAGGGGATAAAAGTCACTGATTAATATTCACAAGGGGGGTTTGACAAATGTAATAAGTATGTTTTATTCTCCTTTTGAAAATTGAACAAACTTCTCCATGTAGTATAAACAGAGAAAACCATCAGGGCAAAAATAATTTGGATACATAGGTCTTACCATTGCAGTTTGCCAAATATACATGAACTCCAACTTTCTGGCATTCAGTACACATCTGCAAAAATCAAAACTAATCAATTACATTGACACACTGTTCAAAAACATAGAGAACTATATATAGAGAAGTTTAAAGCATAATGTCTTGCTTTAGCAAACTAACCTGTGTGAAGAGTCTTGCTCCAGCAACATCAACAAATATCACACTGCTGCAGTCGATTAGCACTGCCTGAACATCACTCTCAGATGTTTCTACAGAAACGGAAAAAAAAAATGACTGAAAGCTTTCCTTGAAATTATCTGCAGCACATGTCTAGAAATAAAATGTAAAGAAAGCAATCTAGAAAAATGTCATTTGTAATGGCCAAATTACTGTTGTCCCCTGATTTAAAATAAGAATATCTAAAGGTTTTGGTTAGGGAACTATGTGCATATTTAGTATCGTCCACACAGAGCCACCAAACGTTTTCATTACTTACCTGATTTAAAGAACTCATTTTCTGAAGAAAATGATGTGTTTGCAATGCCTCTTTCCTAAAGAACAATGGTGGGAGGAAGAACAATAAGATGCTAAAATTAAATTGGACAGTGTGAACTGTATACTCTAACTCAGTGATTGCAGCAGCCATACCACAGTATTGACAGTGGCTTCTCTCGCGCGTTTCTCCAGGGCTTTCCTGTCCTTTTCCCATCTGCGGATCTTCTCTGGCGTCAGGCCCAACAGCCTGCTCATCTCCTCCCTAAAGAAGCTACGGTTGCCATAGTAAATAGGCCCATTGTAAGTCAGGATCTTCACTCCAGGCACCTCATAGCACTGAAAGGAAAACAGGATTGTCTCAGCTTCATTCTTGAATAGGCTTCATCATCTCTGAGATCATCACTTGCTGTTGGAGAAAATTATATCCCTCAAATTTAAGATATAAGACAGTGTTTATTTGCACACATCGTTTTCAAAATCCAAAAGCAACATCTCACCTTGCTGTGGTTCTCCATAGGTCTGTAAATTTCTGTGTTGCTGGCCCGACCAAGCACTGAACATCCAGCTCTGTTGAACCATAGGTCATAAATTTGAGTTAAACACATAACATGTTGTTTCTCTGTGAATAATTTTAATTCACAGCTTCAATACATATATAAAACTCTCAGATGTGCATAGTGTTTCCTACAATAGTGCATTTGACAAGAGCAATGGCTGGATTGCATTGTAGTATTCGTGCAGAGAGAATGGAAAATGTACCTTTGTGTGCGGCAGATGACGGTCATCATAGAGAAAACCACCCCAATGGCTAGGCCAAGGTCCACGTTAAGTACCACTACAGACAGCCAGGTTACCACCCAAACCATCTACACAAAGGCACGGCCACAATAACATATTGTCATCTCAGGATATAACAATTAACAATACAAGCATGTCAGTGAATATTATGGTTTTTGCAGCCAAGAAAATCAGTGTGAAAGGGGAAGGTAGAAGGCAGTTTATCTCATGTGCTACCTTTGCTCCAATGTGTTATATTGCTATACCAATCAATGCCCTTACAAAGTCAATCTTGCTGATTCTCCACAGCTCAGGTAAGTCCTGGAACTGCAAGAACATTTGCCTGAGGCTGGTAACATTGATGCATGCCAGTACAGCCTGGGGAGAGAGAAAAGGGATGAGATGAGTGCATTTTCCTTATTTCTTCTTGTTTGGTATGCTTGTAGAGACATACACATACATAAACACACCTTGGGTAGGAAGTAGAACAGTGGTCCAATCAGCAGCAGGACAATCAGAACAACCAGGCTAGTGAACAAGCCGGAGAGCTGCAGGAACACATACGAGACACACATCCCTTACAGGGAATCCAAGAGCGTTTCATAAACTTTGCTCCTTATTTGGAGCATTTTCTGCATTGACAATATGGAAATTCAATATGCACGTCCTAAAACAGTTGGATGTAAATGCATTCTTAACTGCATTCACATTAATTATAGTTTATACACCTGAAATCTGTACTTTTTTGGCTACACACATTTAAGGTACATTCGTATACCTAACTGAACAATGACTTATAGATGGAACTGCATCGTGCTAAGTAGTTACTAGGTAATCCCTTATTACTTCATGATTACACGAGTTTTTATATTCACCAGAAAAAAAAGTTGTTCCTCACTCGTTTTCTTAGTAAACAATGTATTGTATTTATAAGTGATACCCGTATTTCTCTGTTGTTAATAATCTAATATATAGGACTGTTTTGCTGTAAATATAATAACTTAAATTTATTTGTTACTGTTATGACAGATTCTAATTTTCAATAGAGCGAGAAGATGTACTACATAGCATGTCCACTACTACCTGTGTGTATCCTCCAGCACTCTCGAGTATATTAGTGGTGGCTAGAGTGGCTGAGCTGGGGAAGCAGGTGAAAAAAGAGGACACAGTGTTGGAAACACCATGAGCCAGCAGCTCCTGAAATCAAACACAGATTCAATACAAAAAGTTAACAGATTGCTGAGAACATTTCAAAAAGCAGCTGTGACATTCTCACAATTTACCTGGTTAGGATGTATGGAATATCCATGTTTATCAGCATAGATCATTGCCAGTGAGACAGACACAGCGTAACCAACAAATGTTATGGCTAATGTGTCTCCAGCAATGTCAGGGAAAGTGTGCAAGGCAGGCATCCGTGGCCTCGGAAATCTGGGGATAGGAGTATTAAAAGTCAAACTACGAGGACCTACTTGAAAACTTTGAGGGTCTTTTTTCATTTCAAATCTAAAAGATTACCCAGCTGGGATGTGGCCAACTATTTCAATGTTGTAAGCAGAGTCCAGCGAGAAGGCATAGGCCACACCAGTAGCAATAATCACCTGAAAAATGAAGTATAAAACCTCAGCTTATTACCTGTTAAATATGTTGTAAATAGTACATTTACCCCCAGTTGACTAACCGTGAGGATCTCTACAGGGATAGGTGTACGCAGGCGGTGCCGGTAACGCATGTTGATTTCTTTGACTGGCACCAGGACAGCCAAACACACCAAGGAGATCAGCAACTCAGCCATGTTGGTGTGAGACAGGTTCTCCATCACTGACGCCAAAGTCTGAACACACACGTTACTCAGCTTTGAGCAAACATCAGCAAAATCCCAAATAATGTCATGTTGGATTAGACCATCAAGACGTCCCTTACTTTGAAGAGGGAGAAGGTCCCAGTGTGGCGAGAGAGCCGCAGCCCCAGCATGCTTTGCAGCTGGGAGATGGTAACATGGAAGGCAGCAGCACTGGTGAAAGCCTTGACAATTGGCTCAGACAGATAGGTTGAGAGGAAGCCCAGCTGAAGACCAAACATACACAGCTGGGGCACAAGAGATTCAAATTACAAGCTATGTCGGGTAATACAGTCTGCTAGTCCGCATTATTATTTAATTTTATGATTTTGTGTTTAATCCATAGGCTTTCTGTCTTACCATTATAATTCCTGAGAGGAGTGCAACAGCTGAGGCCACTCCAATCCTTTGGGCCTCAAACTCACCCGCTTCAGATGAACTTGAGTTCATGTCAAGAGGAGTGGGAACCAGCTGCTCCACGACAGAGCCAGTCATCAGACTCACCACAGCAAAGGTACCTGAGAAAAGACCTATAACCTCAGTGCCAGTCGAAAATAACTTACACTTGACATTGAGCCAAAGGTGCATGCATGAAATAATGTAACACTTATTATGTACTGAACATATGGCAAAGACATTCCCCCTGTTGATTAAAACGATGTTCGCCATGCTCCTCTAAAATATACACTAGATGTTGTGTGCACACAAGTCTTACCTGTGGACACATGGCGACCTGTGCCAAAAACCATGTAGAGGACCACCGGGAAGAAGGACGTGTAAAGGCCAAATATTGGTGCCACAGATGTGAGTAAAGCAAAGGCCATGCCTGTTTAGAGAAGGACATTAAAAATACAGTTCATCAGTATGCAGAACGTTCAGTCCAAATGTGTCCATAGGCTTATAATGCTGAAGCATGCAAAGTTAACTGAGGACAAAGAAGCACTAATAGAAGTGACTGACTCACACTCCACACTACATGCTGTATTTATCTCCACTGTGACAATGTACATTACCACAGATTGGCCATATAGTTGTAGACCCCAAATTGTTCCTTTTTAATATATTTTTACACTTGTCCTAACCTTGCAATACTTGCTCAAATTATTTGTATTATTGTCCATATTAATTATTATAATCATATCGACAATAATGTGATGTTGTTATAAATGCATTGTTATTATTATTATTATTATTATTATTATTATTATTATTATTATTATTATTATTATACAATACTGGCACAGTTGATTCTAAAATGCAATAAATATAATTACCTTCATCAAGGTAAGCGAAACTAGTGTAAGCAATTTGTTTTCTTTTCATATTTTATTTTGTGATTGGCAGCGAATAATAGACTGTGCTTTTGATCCTGAATATGTTTACTCACCTTGCGGAATGTGAAGAATACCAACTGTCAGTCCCGCTATAGTATCTCCTAAAATCCATTTCTTTAGTCTGTATCTTGGCAGCCAGTTGAATATCGGCACTCTCTCCCTCAACAGGTGAAGGCAGGCTCGCCTTGAACACCTGCACCTTTCGGCGAGTTTTTCCCGAAGCCGCAAACTTCCACTCGTGTCATCATCGGAGCCGTAGGCCTGTTTGAAGCGGTCCTCCGTGTAAATATTCCTGTACACGGCCACAGAAGCGCTCATATTGTCCCTGTAGAGATGAGTGATGAATGCTCACCATGCAAGCGCAGTTGTAGAGTCAGTGAAGGTGTTGTCTGTTGCAATACATATATAGCAGACTCTGCCCTGACCTCAAGAGCCATTGCATTTTCCTGTCCGACTCTTCTTAGCCAATGACATGGCTCAAAGCTCAACCTGTTTTGTTACAGTGTTGTACAACTTTTTCCCCCACATCTTTGTCCTGCCTCAGACAACATAGGTGTGCTGGTCCATGCCCTCCCCCCCCTACAACAATCCTCTGGGTCCTACTGCTAAAAGGATTTTTTTTCACCAGAAAGTAGAAAGTGAAGCACACAATCTGCCTGCACAACCCCTTCCTCCAAAAACACACACACACAGACACACACACACAATCCGTTGCACTGCACAGTCCTATCCTCCCTTATGTCCTGCCTCCAGAGAGCCACGCGGGAGGTACAAGCTCAGAGGAGGCACAATTAAGTCATACAATGTATACCACTGTGAAACGCCTAAAGAGATCAAAGTTGTATTGTTGGCGGAGCTGAGGTGTAACCTCAAACCATGTCTGTTAGCAAGGAGTTCATTTCCGAAGGAAGGATGGATGTCTGTAATGGGTGGGTGTTTAAATTGTGTAGCCATAAGGAAAAGAGTCTGAAACCCTTGTGAAACTCAATCAGACATGGCAGCCTGGTTCATGGATCAAACCACACCTTGACGCTGATCAGAGATTGTGTGCGATGAGTGAGATGTTGTTCTTTGTCAGACAGGAGTGAATACAAGGGAGCTTTGGATAGATATAAGATAAAATGGGACATGTGTGTCTACTGGTTGTAACATATTGTTTGCAAAATGCAGCTTGGAAACTTGGCAGAAAAATGTAATCAAAATAGAAATTATCTTTGAGTTTGAGTGAGTATGGGATAGATGGATGTGACAATCTCAAGTGAGGTTCAGTCTGACTCTGGTGAATATACAAAACAGGAAATTGAGAATTTATATCTAATCTAAGCCTTGTATTGGGTGCTGCAGATGAACGTCTCCCATCTCATGAATGGCATCTCACGTCCCTTGAGACTACGTGAGGAAGTGCAGGCAATGCCACAGCTTTCTATTGTTGTGCAGGACAACACCCAAGGCTTTTGGCTTGAATGGGTCTGGACATCAAAATGTAACGTACCGCACGTTCACAACAAACAGCAAAAAATGGCATGGCATATATATATATATATATATGTGTGTAGCATGATTACGTTTGTTTTTGTCTCTGTTTCGAACTATCAGGAGCTGAATCAACCAATCAACTTGTTCAGTGCTCTGGTTGAGATTTTGGAGGTATGCCCTTCTGCAATCTATGGTTACCCATAACAGCCTTCTGTACATTGCATGGTAAGATTGCAGCATACAGTTAACAGTAGAGCTGCAGACTTGGATGATAAGTGTAAGTTCATCATTGCGAGAGACCTTGACGCCTTTACATGTAGTTATTCGATTCATTGTTGATGTGAAAACCTTCATTAATGCAGCTTTAATGTTATGGATATGAAATCATCTTTATTTTTATACTGCGTGTCACCTCATCAGCCCAGAGGAAGCCATAATTAGCAGGGGGTGTTTGGTAATCCCACATACGATGACAATGCTGGAGTCAGGTCAAATGATTTAACCCTGATAAATGTCTCCATTTCTTTCTAATGACTATTATTGATTCTAAATTTAAAAAAGGAAAACAATGGCTAATGTTGAATGAAGTTCTGACCCTGCTGTTGTTATTCCATGAAAGAGAAAACATTGCTAAAGATGTAACTGGGTTCAAACAGGGTGTAGGTGAGAGGTCCAGTGATGCGTTACAAAGGTAAAGCACCGGCCGGACACCCCCCAAAGTGTGATGTGTCCCTATTTCACTAATGTTTTAAACTAAATGATATAAACAGACACGCATGTAGAGAGTTGTTTTTGTTCCAGTGTCATATTCCCGTGTCTCTGTTGGAGAGGAGATGCAGTGATATAAAGGACTTTAAATGCCAGGAATGTGGGCCATTGTGTTGATCAGCTCCAGAGGATTTACAGTAAGAACATACCGACAGCGTGGTGTGTCTGCGGGCTGTTTAAACAAGATATTAATCAGTGGTAAAAGGAACAATGCGTTGAATGGAAAAGGATATGGAGTGTTAACCCCAAACTAGACGAAACCCTTCTGTTCCATCATAACACAGGACAGCTCTATATAAAGTTAAACAACAAAACGTTCATAGCTGAGTGGCACACCAATCCAGTGATAATAATCCAGTGTGCATTCAATTAGCTTAAAAGCAACAACAATCAGGGCATCAACAATCTTTTGCGGACACAAAATGTGTCAAGTGATGTGACAGTTTTTGAGTGACAAACATGCATATTTCAAACATGAAATCACATTGTATTAAGATCACTTCAAGTTGTTGAATGTGTGACATGAGATCAATATCAATCATTTTCTATTGCTCTGTAGTAGTGTTTCGTCTTGTTTCATTTTTCATTGTTTTGTGCAGCATTTTCCTGTAAGACAAGCATTCATCTTGAAAAAAATAAAAAGCACTTATGGAGTGCTGTGTAAATTGTACAAACACACTTTGGTGGCAACTGAAGTTATGTCTGGCAGCATAACTCATGATCCCACTTTCCTTGTTGCGTTAGCATTAATCAAATTATAAAAATATCTCATCCACCCTGTCTCCTTCATGCTGAGTGTGTGTCCTGATCTGACAGGTCTTGCTATTATTTTCATCCAGGGAGAGGCTCCAGTCATTTTGTGGCCTATAGTTCCTGCTATTGTTCTTTATCTGCTTTATGGGATGCTTGTCCCGACCCCCCATGGCATGTTACTTTAGAAATGACCTTGTCGATGCGGCTGACTGCTGGCAGGCAAACATCTCCTTATGTCCCTGTCTCCTTACCTCTCCCATCCCTTTCCGTTAACTACTCCTCTCCATCCATTAGTGCCTCTCCTCGTGCTGTCCAGGTATTTACATTGTCTGATTCATGGATCATATGTCTCTGAAGAATTCCTCCTGTCAGTTCATGGATTTCTTGTAATTTGTCACTCATGCCATACAAAGTTCTTGCAGGGGTTAAGAGCCAAGCATAAGCCAGGAATCTGTCTAACTGCCCTTTGATGTGCCTTGAAATGTGTATATTTTATGGTAGCTTGTCGGACACTAGTATTTAGGGAATACAATAATCAGACAAATGTTGCATTCTGTAGCCAATGTCAAACAATTTCTGTCTCTGTTCTTCTGTTCTTCTGTTCTTGTACCTGTAATTAGTGATGTCATGATTTCCCAGGGCAACACAGTAAGATCTAATTACTTTTTATAAAAGGTCTGTGGTGATTATCCGTCCCATGTTCACATTTATTAATTCTTCTGCTGGGGCCATGCTTGTAAAGCGTGAACTTTTCTTTCATACCTCCCCCTTTTAAAAATGTATTTTGACTTTGCGTGAGTCCAGTAGGTTTCGGAGTGAGTTGCTGATTTCCTGTGCACTCTTGATGAACGTGTCCTGACCTCCGCCACACCTACACAAGTCATGTCCATTCATCAAACATCTGGGTCATGCATCTCCTGGGCGGGTAAGGCAATACCCGCCTACATCCACAGGCTCCCCAAGGAACCGTGCCTGAATGTGCGCTCAGAAAGCATCCTCCACAATTACGTTTTATGTTCACATTAAGGTAACAACAGAGATGATGGCTTAAGGACATAGTATATTTTAACCTGGGCTAAGCACATGATCATACTGCCATTTCCATCTGATTAAACGGAGGGTCCTTCCGTGTTAGAGACCAAACACACCAAAACAGACAATAACAGGTCAACACTTTGCAAGCAGCGTGTGTCATCTGAAGAGAACAAAAGGTGAGACCTGGATTCCCATCTGACCTTCCCTTCCTTGCTGATAGTCACTGTCCTGTCTGTCCCCTGTCAGGATATGGTAGCCTACCATACATGGAATAAACAAAACACTCACTTGTGTTTAGTCTGATCTGGGGTATTTCGGTCTGACTTTCACAATTGACTTACAATGCCCACTCTTGTTTAAGGTAGACATGAGGCATATGGTGTTATTCTTTGTATTAAATCTACCATCATCCAGTACAGCAGTTTTGCTCAACAGTTTTTATCACCTCCACAATAACAATAAGATTTACTAAACCATGTAGGGGAGCTGTTTTGACCCACGGAGGGCCTGGGTTGAGTCTGGTTATGGGATGTGTCACTTCCCAGCCCATGCCAAAGCATTGTGCAGCTCAAGTACACAACGGCAACACAGCCTTGAACCACATTGAAAGAGCCGCTGCTGCATTGTCTGCTTCACCTCAACGCTTTTGTCAACACTAGATTCACTTTTAGCTGTACAGCACTTACAGTGTTCAATACAACGAAGAAACGACATTTCCCTGTGTTGTCATTTGAAGCCCTCAGGCAACACCCTGCTGTATTTTTTTCATAACTGTGGGCAAGAATAATTATTCCCAGATGCATTATACATAAAAAAAGTGGGATACAAAAAAGACAATGCGTTGATATATGTAAGTATGTTTCTGCATAGTAATAAAATATGTGTATTTCCTGAAAAGATTCGCATAGAACCAAACATTCAGACTGTGGCATCAGCCATAGTAATGGTGGTTGGAGGTAATGGGATTTTGTGTTGATCCACTATAGTGATTCCAGTATTTCGTCTTGTGCGTGAGAGTCTGATGGAGTGGGTCCTTGAGAATCACCAGTGTAGTCAGGTTCACCTCACACAGAGTTCAGGGCAAGTATGTCGTTGACTCAACAACTTTTAGTAGTTAGAATTTGTGTGCACCAACACAGTGATGCTCAAGGTCTGTGCCTAAGGCTTGGTTCAGTCACAATTCCAGAAAAAGCATATTTTCTGTAGTATTTTTAGTTTATCCAGTTTTTGAAATATTCAGCTCTGAGATGTCTGCTTTACCTCAGTAGATGTAGAAAAGGGGAATTTAATCTATGGTGCTCGCATCATTGAAAACTGTAGCGTAATTCAATTTTTAGCAAAGCATCCTTTTCCAGAAATCTTGTCCTGCTTACTCTGGATAATCCTCAGATTTCCCTGTTACTCACTCACCTCACAGTTTTCAAAGAGACCACATAGAAAGTAGTTATGATATGAGCAACTGGCAGGCCTGTCAAGCTTTGGATTTATCCACATCTTGAAGCAGTGTGAACTGGGCTGGTATGTATACATTTCTAAAACCATAAACACAACAGCTGGTTCTTGAAACTATTGTATCAGATTTTAAGCTAACGTTAGCATCTTTGTGCTTCTTTTTATTGGATTTGGCAAGTTTACCCTTCAGCAACCTTAGTCAAACTTGCAACATAGCATTTTGTTGTCATAATGCATCAGTTAGTCCCAATCTTCACTCGTTTATCCTGGCAAAAATGAAACATACCAACAATAAAACATAAACTTAACCTGTTACTTTTCCAGAAATGTTTTTCTACAATAGCTATACATCCAAATGGGACTAACTTAGAATGAAATTACAGCTTGGTCTTTCCTTATCATACTGTCCTGTCAGTCAAACTACTCCTAATTAGCTCTACCATGCAATACAAGAACAGGGCTGCTCTTTATAATCTTCTGCATAATCAGCTGGTGAGGATGTTGACTTTTTTCATGAGACATATAATATTAGCCTTAGTGTGTCTTGTGTCATTCAGCCATCTATTGCATATTTAAGATCCTTATGTCAGCAGACAGTGTTTTCAACCTACTTACAGTTACTTAGCTAGTCAGCCACAGCTGACAAAATTGACGGCCACTGGCTAGAAATGAGGTGCCTACTTTCATCTTCCTCTGTGGGAAATTAAGGACCCATAGTTTCAACAATTACTCAAGAATTTTGAGCCATAAAAACTGCATGGATGCCAAGCAATATACATTGTTTTCTAATGAATTTCATTGCAAATCTTCCTCCAGTGCATTAAACAGTATAATCAGTATTCTGTGAGTTATGTAACCCCTATTGTTGCTAAAACCGTTTTGTAATATTCCAACACTGGACTTTCCTGATGTCAGCCAGAGAGTTCTATAGAGTGGTTCACAGGATTGCTGAATCACCAGACACCCTCTATAGCACGTACCAGGCTGAAAGCAGCAGGGTGGAGAGCAGGGAGATGTGGAGCCATAACTGTACCGGCAGCCACTGCCTGACCACCTTCCTGCCACGCCATGCCATCACTCATGCATACACATTTTAGTCCAAACAACAAAGAGGGATATTGTATTATGTTACATTGTGGTAAAAGTTAGACAGTAGTTCTTTATTTAATTGTTTTACCTAAGACCTGTCTCATCTCAGGTGATTGTCACATGGCTAAAGTTCAAACTGTCAAAAGTCAAAATAGCACAAATAGGTGACCAGAAAGAAAGATGAAAGATGGATGCATTATTTGGTAGAATTTATTGTGTACCATATACCTGAGAAATGATCCCAACATACAAGACCAGGTGAGTGCCACATGCACGATAAAATGAAACGATTCATTGATGAACCAAAACCAACTGTATCTATAAGAGTGATTCTCCTCAGAAATGATTACAGATGATTTAGATTTCATTTTGCAAGCTCCTTCGAGGGGCACACCTGAGTGGGGTTCAAGCATGTTCTGGTGCATTTTCACCCTTGCACGCTAATTTATGACGCCACACCTTCAGGCCTTGTTTTCTTATTCATTTTCATCTTCATCTCCTCTCCTTTTCTCATTTCCTTTTCCCTCTTGCCACCACCTTTCCTTTTTGTTTCTCTCCTCTCCTTTTACCTCTCCATCACCTTTCTCTTGCTCTCATTGCATACTTATTCAGCATCAAAGGGCACCCGTGGCTCCGGCTGGATGGCCACTAGCTTCTCATTTCCTCTCATGCTCTCCAGCCATTCAGCGGTGGCGTGCTCCGTCAGGGCTGAGCGGACCCCGGGGAGTCCACCAGAAGCCTCCGCTACGCTAACCGCCGCTTCCTGCTCATTTAAGAGAGCCCTCAGAATGGAGCGCCATTGTCCTGGCTGTTATCTGATGGCCCCACTCAATAGGCAGACAAAGCCAAGAGCCTGGGGGCTCCCCCCACCACCCACCACAACACCGGCTGTATTGAGGCTCTCCTGATTTTTTTTTTTTTCTTTTTTTGTTAAACATGCATAACAGTTCAAGAAATGAGCTCTGCTAACACTGATAGATGCATAAAGCACTGCACAATTTCTGGGCATATAAAGGGAATTTATAGCCTACTAGGCCATAAAGATTAAGGACATAAAGAATGTTCAGAATTGGTGATATGAAGAAACCTGATTTATTCAAGCCAAGGTACAAGTATATTATATTGGCAAGTCCTATCAACTAATCAAGTGTGATGGATGGAGCAGCAGTACAATATTAACATATCAGTGAGCAGGAGAAAAAGAAGTTCAGTGTTTAGAGTTTGATTCTTTTAGAATTAAAGTACAAATCGGCAAACGGTAAAAATAAAACTTTTTCCGTTTTTTTACACACAGGCACTTGTGTGGGAGTCAAATGTATTATATAACCACAGTAAATCTGGAAAAACTACCCACTTGCCTGAGTTGCCTCCTTAACTTTGTGGACAGTAGTTACCAAACAGTCTAGCAGGCTACTGCTTTTAAAACTTCCCAGGGTTGTCTCCAAGTGAGGAAGTACTGCCTTTTCACATTGTACACCCTCAACATGGAATACATTACAAAAGACTCTCATGGAGTTCAAGTCACCAGTTGCACATACCCATAAGGAGGAGTGTAGATGCTTTTCATAGGCTGATTTTAAATTTTACATATAGGTGCCTTGGGAAATGTTTTTGTACTCTTGTGTGTGTATATGAATTGTATTATGTTTTATAATATCACATGTGTCCTTGTATCTTTTAATGCTGTCATGCAGCCTTTCTTGGCCAGGTCTCATTGAAAAAAGATCTTATCTCAATGGGTTTTCCTGGTTAAATAAAGTTTTTTTTAATGTCAGCCAGATGTAACACACACACACACACAGATATACAGAATACTTGAACAATCACAAGGGCAAACAAAAAATACAGAGCACAACAAATGACAAAGTAGCTAAAACAACTGGATGTTGAATACATCAAATGTTTTATTGTGTAGATGCTGTACGTTTGTTTTTGTGGGAATTTTGTCCCTCTGCAGGGGGTTGACAGGACAGTCCAACATAACACAAGTTTGACAAGCTTACCAAACAAGCTACACAAACTTAGAAAGACTTTGTTGTGTTCTTAGAGATAAACTTTACATTTGCTTGAAAAGCAACCTTGTTTTCAAGCACTGTATCCATTTAATTTACAGAAGATTACTTTTAATCCTCACAGCATACCAGTTCGAGATTGCGGTTTTAGGCACAACAGCATGACACACAGTCATCAGCTACTGCTCTTGATGTATTTCGTCTCCAGAGGCTAATTATGACTGAACCATTGCCAAACTTCTTGTTCTCACATTTACTTTGACAGATGTTTTGTGTAAATAATAAATGAGAGGGGACACCAAACACATTGGCAGGGTGAACTAGTAGATGAGTGAAGCTTAAATGACACTGTCCTCCAAATCTGCCAAATCTACCAAAAATTTAATTCAGTTCAGTCCCTTCAGTAACCATCAAGCCATCCATCGTCAAGCGCTTATCCTGCTTACAGGGTCGCGGGGGCTGGAGCGAATCCTAGCTGACATTGGACGAAAGGCGAGGTACACCCTGGACAGGTCGCCAGTCCATCGCACGGTTAGCCTTGCAGAAGTTATCATTATAAGGATTGTGGTTAAAAATATGAGCAATAATGTTTTGCGGGAGATTTATTACTCAAGAGATTTCCAATACACAGTACTGAAGAACTCAAATGTCATCAAGACCTGGGCTCTTTCTGCAGTCAAGTCACTTTTATTTATATAGCCCAAAATCACTAACTGAAAGCATGCAACACCCTCCATCCTCAATTCAGAAAAGGAAAAACTACCAGAAAAAAACCTTCATCAGGAAAAAGAAGGAAGAAACAAACCATCTTTATTTTCCCATAAATATGGACTACATAACGATGAGATGACGTGAACTGGTCTATTTCTCGACCAATACATGTCTAAATGTTGCAACAATTCACTGACAGAAAATAGAGAAACATGAGAAACGCTAATACATGGTGACAGCATGGCGTAGATACAATATGGGAGCAGTGTCCTCTTGTGGAGAGATATGGTAAAGCAAATGTATTTTTTTTCTTCTTTATCCCAAAACCAGCTTTGTCATATTTTTTGTTGTTTTTGTTTTGTTTTGTTATTTGCTTTGCCATTTTCTTTTTCTGTTAGAGACTTTGCCACCCCCACGCACACATGGAGGTAAGGGGGTTTCCTATAGAGAAACCATTGTGTGTGCTGTATCAAAGGGAGATTTGTTAAAGGAGCTTTGGTGTGCTGTGATATCACCCACATCAGTCAGGATTGCCCGTGCAGATGCTTGCATGAAGGAGGGGTTGGGTGGGGTGGCTGGACTCACTACCTGCTCCGATTTCATAGACTTCTAACTTGACAGGAAAGGCTGTAGCAGCAAAGGGGAAGTTATCAAAACTAACAAGAGACACGTTTAATCAAATAGTAGGTCAGTCCCCTCTTTCCTTAAAATCCTTAAATTATGAGATTTTAAATAGTTGCCCTGTGAAGAGATGTGATCATTTTTGTCTTGTGATATCAAGTCTCCAGTATCTTTCAGTTACTGTGGTTGCTGTCTCAGCAGCCCTCTCTAGTGGGGTGGCAATGAACTGTACCTCACCATGTGTGGTGAAACAGAAAGTGTAGTTATTATTTGGGCTGAACAATAATGGTGAGGGGTGTGGATGAAATCCCTCTGAATCTGTTGATGCATTTAAATTGAACACAATTTGACTGCCTATTTCCAAATTACACATTAATCAAGCAATGACATTGTCCTTGAGTTTTATCACTATCACAGCAGAGAGGTGACACCGTTCAACAACACACGTCACAGTGTCTCTTATGGAGTAAATGTTATTACCGTAAAATTAACAATACCAGTGTAGGAAACTCATGCAAAGAACAACAATATGTTCTTCGTTAGTGAGTTGCACAAGTGTGCAGGATGTAATCTATAGACATTTTGCCTTACAATATGAGCAGCATCCAGAATCTAACAATACAAGTGATGCTGTATTACACTTTGGTTAAGGAGATCATCAATTCATGAATACCTGGTTTACCAGGGGGCAAAATAATGATGCACTTTTATGCTATAATTTGTCGCATTTGTTGCATTTCTTGTCTTCATGTTATATTGTACATAAAAGTATGTTTCAGCTATTAAATACCAATTTTAGGTATATTTAACTCATCCAGTCTTTAATAGAGAAATACCAGTGGCAGGAGAATTTAAATACATACAAATGAAGTAGTCAAAGTAATTGAGAGAGATAAAGGCACACAAATTTTTAAAGCATGTTTTGGAGTGGAGTCCAAGCAACACATGAGCATACGACTGTTTTACCTGCACAACGCAAGAGACCAGAGCTGAGACATTTAAGTCACGATGCACTAGTAAATACACCAGATGAGAAAACGAAAGCTCATAAAACAACTGAAGAACGCTCTAACTCAAACTGATTCATCCATCTAGATCTCCCCTACTTTTTCTCTCTCCTTTTTTTGAAGATCAAGCAATGGCAAAAAGTTGAATAATTCCGCCTCTTTGATCTGCACACACAAGTGAGAGTTCATTTCCATTTTTGATTTTTTTCCCCCTTCCTTTCTGTAAGAGTGCCAGCATCAAGATTTACCTTGGTGTGCAAATGTGCTGGAATAGGTTAAAAGGAAATCTCGCTGCTCTCTCAAAGCACAAGTGCAGATGTTGTGAAGTTAATTAAAAATTTAGCAATTCGTTTCTCCCGTCCCAATTTAGGCTGCATCAAATAGAAGATAACAGACGGAAAAATGACTTATGAGAGAAGTCCATGCAGTCTGTTTTCTTACATGTATGGAAACATCAACAAGGAAGAACACTTTTGTAATGTAAAATTCAGGATACTTTACCTTTTGCAATTCTTCACACAGGGTGTATCATTAATAAATATATTCAGTCCTGTCAATGTCTGTCTGTTTTAAATGCAGAAAGCAATTCATCAAATGTAAAATTATGATGATTATAATTCATCATTCCCACTTATTTAATTTATTTCTCTTTCCCCACTAAAAGCGTGGCCTATGATGGTACTGAACGATCAGAGATTAGTCCAGTCAGTTATCTTCTCTTTTCCCAAAGACACAGTCTGCCTCATTTAGAAGACAACAGTGATGAACACATTTTAAAGCCTCCCCCCATCCACCAATCTTCCCAACAAGTTACCCGGCTTTATCCATGTTTACTAAAATTGCATCAGTATGTTGACACAGGCCCCGTATCTTCTACCAACTCTTCGATCTCCTCCCAAATAATTGTGCCATGCACAGAAAGGATGTCAAGTCTCAAGGTGCTGCCCACCCCTCTCCACTCCCCCTGTGTGGATGAGGCTCCAGGAGGGTAGCAGAGGGAGGGGGGATAGTTTCTGCGCAGGTGTTGCAGCTGCATTCGTACATAATTCCTTTCTGTGCGAGCAGTGCTCAGTGTTAGCCTCTCTGTGCTGTTTCCCCCCAGTGGGACCCCTCCTCCACTGAGTGATATTACAAGCGGCAGCCGTGCGCCTCTGATCTACATGCGCTGGGCTCCCTCCTAGTCCTGGGTGAATAGTGCTTGACTTGTTCAATTTGTTTAGAAGCCGCGTTCGACGCTTTGAAGCCACACATTTTAGCATAAATCATAACCTGTCTCCTTGCTCACAACTGCTTTGAAATGCAACATCTGCTTTTGAATCCCCTGCTTTACAATTAGTTAAGCAACATCAATAGATTGACTCCATATAATTTTTCCTGATAATGAACTGCTTTGTACACGTGCAAGGGCATTAGCAGTGGGCCCATTTGATTTTGCAAGGCCAAGGTCCTGAGACGGATCAATCAGCCTCACTATGTCGGGGCAGTGTGAACTTCCTGAAGTCCTCAGCATGTTCTGACCACAATCAGACACACGTGTTAAATTGGGTTACCTCCGTGGTAACCTACTTAGGAAGTGTCATGGTTGTGGGGCATGTTACCGGGCCATGTTGTTTACTCTTTCATCACACTCTTCAGGTTCCCTGTTTGTTGGTTTGTTTTGCAAAGCACAGCCTTCTGTTCAGCTGTGGGAAAAGTGCGGAATCAAAGTCCCGGAGAGCAGTCTGACGTTGACACTGATAAGCTTGGCCTGTCACTATCTATTTGTCTGAATGACACTGATGCTCAGGTTGGATCTCTGGAGGAAGTAGTACACACAGAGCCCAGGTGCATAATGCCACTGCTGTGTGCCATAAAAAGAAAAGTCTGCTCGATCCAAGTTTGCTTAATGAAGTTTTTTTTAGTTCAAATCTGAAGTTAATGTATTGAATAAATGGAAATGCAAACAATATTGGCAGGAGTTGTAGTTGTTCAATATACTGTACCAAAGTTCAAACTCTCAAAAACGGATCCGTCAATTAGAAACCTCTCATCAGGTGCATTAAGAATTCTTTTTGCAGGTTGAAGGGGAAAATAACAATCCCAAAGATTTTATTTTCAAAGGCAAGCATTTGATCAGTAGTCATCAATTAAACTTACTGAGGTGCAAATTACGCCACAAGGATTAGATGAAAGAGCCTCTGTGTCATTTTCTCCCCTCCTCCTCAAAGCTTGGCTTGGTTTGCAGTACACACAAATAGCAGGCTGATCCTTGGCATGGTGGTGACAGGGTGACACTTCCCCTCACATTACGCAGGCTGAGCTGACTGAGGGGCTTAACAGATAGTGGCATCACAGGCGTACGTTTACAAATAAATCTATTGCTCTGGCTGTGCGGCACTCCTCTGCATATGTAGCCCTTGTATCTCTGCTCCTGCTTTGCATTTCTGATTTCAACTGGAGCTTTGCCATAAGATCCGGTTACCATACCGACATTAGACCCTCTTTCCAGATGGCATGTTGGGACTTCTTGGGTAATATTTATGAAATGGGATCCATGACATTTTAGGTTAGAGTCCTTTTCACAATGCTACTGTAGGCCTTCTGTACACAAAACAGTAATATTCTACACAGTAATTGTCTCCTACGAGGTTAAATACGGTCAAACATGGTCATGAAACAGACAATTAATTATCCAATCCAGTCTTTTCATAACTTGTGTGATTTACCCCCCTATTTCCTTCTAGAGATAGTCCCTTCTGAGTACAGTAGTTTAGATCAGACGCCAATATCACTGTGACAGGTGCTTGCATCTCCCACAGCCACTGAACAAAGCTATAAGATCAATTGACGAGGGTCCCTGCATGCTACAATACCCACTTTACACTGATGGCTGTAAATGATATTGTCAAGTGTTACAGCTAATTATTTACCTTTGTTCATCTTTGTCTAAACGCGTTTGGAGATGCTTCATGATTGATAATCCCATTGTTTTTTCTTTTGTCTCTGTGTTTGCTTTTTTATTATTCATTGGCTTTCGTGTGGCATTGTGCAGAGAGGCAATTGTAGGGAATTCATCTTTTTGGGGAATTTGCACAGCAAACCCTATGAATAATCAATTCATTTTTTCCTGGTAAATTAGTTGTCATTAATTTTAAATGTTGTGTTGGGGATATGAATTAACATAAACGTATCATGCTCAGAAAGGGTACGACAGTGGATACTTTAAGCACCAACAGGAAATTCACAGTCACACTGTCAGTGTCTTTTATTAAACAGCAATTAGAATCAATTTTATTGGCCAAGTGTGATATAAGGAATGTGACAAGAAATACAAGTAATACAAGACATAAAACTAAACAAAGACAACAAAGTTAAACAATATGCAAACAAGCATACAACTATTATGTACTGGTACATTACATTTACTCATTTGGCAGACGCTTTTATCCAAAGCGACTCACATTTGAGGAACAACAACAAAGCATCAATACAGCACGAAATCTACAACTGACAATACATAAGAGCAGACTTTGATTCGAGAGGCCACGGGTAACCAGTGGAGGTCACTGGGTAATGGAGTGACATGAGTCCTTTTAGGTAGATCAAAAAACAGACCCACTGCTGCATTCTGAACCATTTGTAGGGGTTTCACTGCACAAGCTGGAAGACCCACAAGGAGGGCATTGCAATAGTCGAGGCGAGACCTAACTCTCAGCAACAAAGCAAATGAGGGATAACATTACGGTTTCCCAAAATGTTGAACTATTCCTTTAACTGACTCTAAATGACTCCATTTATTTCTCTTTTACAGTTTGCTGTAAACCATACTTCAGGCTTTACTAGTAGCAGTGTCACTTATTATCTCTTGATTGACTACATGTCTTTTCATGCAACTTTGCCACAAGTCTCTTTTTCAGATCAAACGCCATATTTTATAGGCCGAAAACCTTCAAAGCATGTCATATCCTGTCGAGATGATGAAATGATTATGAAGCACCATGAAAGTGACATTTGGCAGATGGACTGTATTCATCTTTATCACTGCAGAGTTCCTGTACTACTTTCCTTTGATAAAACATGAAACACATCCTCTGCTCAGATTTTCAGTCTGTGACAAGTGTTTTAGCTTCAGTACGGATATATAAGTGCGGTTGTTGTGAATCTTGAGTCTATAAAACAAAAAGTTCACATCAGTTTTGTGGTTTAATTTTCACTTTGTGATATAAAGTTGCCAGGCAACAACACATTTTCTTATTTGTTGACCAAAATCTGTTGCATGATAAACACATTTACTGAACTTGGGCTGCCATACTCAAAATTTAAACAGATGGCATTTGTAGTGTAAAGGGCACCTCAGTTCATTTTATATAACATTGCCACAGAGGTGAAGAAGGCAGTGATTTTTTCAATCCATTTCTTTTATATGTACTTCCCGAACCCCCTCCATCTTCCCTGGATCTCTCTCTCCCCTTTCGTCTTTCGTCTCTGGGAGTATGGGTGCATGTCAAGTGATTGTTGAATTGAAATATTGATGTGGAGTATCAAAGCGTGGCGTAGCACTCCTGTGTTTCCAGAACTAACCACGAAGCGCTTTGATCAGATACTCCTGTGATCTGACTTCTGAAGTTGTTAAGAGTGCTGGAAAACAAAATGCAAACAAACTTCAAGTGCTCTTGGTATTGATAAAAGTTTTCTTTGACAAGTGGAGATGCGTGCTGTCTGCCTGTGTCTGCCCAAGACTAGAGATTTTGGGGTTTTCGTACATGCTAATGGACAAGAGATGAGGGAATTATAATAGTTTTCCACTTCTCACACACCTAGCAATGTAAACTGTAGTACAGGGGTGGGAATCACCACAGAATCCTGCTGTGATATCAAGGTACTGGAGTTGAAATGAAAAAATACTGCAATTCTGATATTTATGCTTTTATTTTTGTTAGATTCTGATTATGCCTAACAGGCTTTACCAATTTACTTAATTTGTGAACTAAAAAGTTAAATTAAAACATCTCTGAGTAATAGAACCTCAAATGAAATCCCTTTAAGCCCTTAAAAACCTGCTATGCTTATATGCAAAAAAGAAGTAATGAATTATTAATTAATCTTTAAGGGTTTTTTGAGACAGAAGCACTCTTCCAAGATAAATATGTGGATGAAATGACTGAATGATTTAATTGAGGTATTCCTCAAAAAACAATTGTTTTGATCAGTTTTCCATCATCTTTTTGCTGACTAATATTATATGTAGAAAGACGTCATTTTGAGTTTAGATAACAGAAGTTTTGAAGGAGTTCAGATTTCTTAGTGGGCAGACAGGAAACAAGGTGGGCACACGTGAGCCTCTCAGTTTTCCGTCTCCACAATGTGTAAATGATGGAGGAGGATCTGCACAGTAGAGGTCGCACAACTAACAGTATAACATCTCGAGACTGAAGTGAAAAGGTTCAAGATCGTGTCATGATCAATGTGATTTGCAAGTCCTC
>JAPMOB010232664.1:8714-35372 GCA_029875015.1 Lepomis gibbosus
TAGATATGCTTCTATTGGCAGCTTACCAAACAATAAATTCTGAATAAATGTATCTTCCATATGTTAAGTAGAAAGCAACCATCATTCACTAGCTCTAAGATCTTCCAGTTGGCAATGTCCCAATCCATCACAATGACTTTACATATAGCGAGAATTTTCTGAAGCACAGGGGAGAAACTCATTATTACGGTGGCTCATATTTGAGCCCTTGCTGCTGTGGCGTTGACAAATGCTCCACACAGAAACCAGTGTGGCATATTTCAAAGGCATCAGGCACAATGAAACGGCTTTCTAATCCTGGGGAATAATGCCAGGTGCTGGCTGCTCACCAGGTTAAGTGGTGGGAGTGTTTCTTTTGATATATTGACACAGAAATGATGCAATAATCACTGAATCAGGGAACATGTGTATGGAGGGGCTGTCAAAGCAATAGTTGGCACATTAAAGATATGAAAAAGGCTTTTAGAGCTATAGAGCACTATGGGTAAAGGCACATATCACTATCATCAAATAAAATCCTATGTGTTTTTATATACAGATTTTATATGAACAGCTGCAAAACATAAGCACATACAAGATGATTTTAAGCTTAATAGTGCAATTATATCTACCTGAATGGTGGTATTGTTCTTTTGGCAACTAGTTAAAGACATTTTTAGCAAAGAACCTGTTTTATTATAATGATCACTAATGCTGCAATTACCACTATTTTAAAAATTCAGCTTTATAGCTTTTGATAATGTGAGCCAGCATGCTACAGCATTGTTTTGCAGCATTGCAGAAATTACTGCAAAAGCCCTAAAACTACAAACGCATATTAGGCAACGCTTTTAAACCCCTGTGTAATATCCATTATTAATTAATCTCAAGAGTTTACCAATAAAGTAATTATGAAGTCTGCATGTGCTTCCAGTAATTTGAACAGCTCCTGCAGGATTGAACTAAATCCCGAGGAGAACCCCTGCACCGCCCATCTACACCATGTTCCTGCTGAAATGATTTGAGAACAAAAGATTATGAGACACTGTGGTTCGGTCCCTCTAAACTTGATTGGCATGTCTTTTTAAGGCTGAAATTGTATTTGATTTGAATCTGACGGCCAGGCCAATGGACGCCAAATTAGTAGCTTATGCCAATTAGACGCGCCGGTTGCAGTTGCTTCCCAAAAGCACATTTGTAACACACAAAGAAGTTGCTCTCTTGTTGCTCACAGCTTGGCCCTGACCAACGTGTTACACATGCAAAAAATACAGAAAACCCGGTGAAAATTACAACAGAAATTAACCACAAAGATGCAACCGTCATTTGTGCGCTATGGTGCCAAATGGTGCGCCCATGAGCCGCTGCATTCATTCTTCTCACCAGGGCTTCCATTAGAAACTAGCCACAGAAGAACAAAGATGGATAATACATTTCATTACAATATTGGGAATTAATAGACAAATTCTTACCGCTATGCGAGTCTGTGAATATGTTTTAAGATGTAAGATGATCCTTGTTTTGGGAGGGGAAGGTCGTTTTGGACTTGGTGAGGTCCAAACTTGAATCCCGACGTTGATAATCTGCTCCACTTCTCGGGAGGAACCAGCAGGGTGTTTCACTGATGTCTTTTTATTTTATCTCATAACATCACTACGACATGTGTAAGCATTCTTTGTCCCATTCCCCCCACACTATACTGTCTCCGATCGAGGAGGGTCGATTAAACTATGTGGTCTGCTGCGTAAAACCGGTGCCAAAATTCCTGCGGGCCCATTCCGTTACAGCGATGCTAGACAATAGTCTTGTCATTTTGGCACGGACTGAACCTACCCCGCTGCCAAAAACACTTGCATTAGCTGATTAAAACCAACTCCTTAGAGCTAATTTGTTCATATCTCTGTGACTGGCTCGAGAATTTGCTATAAATACGTCAGTCGCTCACATGTTGCCAGTTATCTCCGGTATTGTCTTTCGGGTCCCTCATCTTTTCCTTCTTCGTAGTAGGAGGACACAGTGGAGTTGCCGAGCTGTTGATCACTGAAGGACCACCGACATCCAGCGGAGTCTTTGTCTCGTATTTATCAGGACCGGGCTTTCCGCCGTTTTCCACATGCAGTCTGACACTGGCTGAAAACGGGGGTCTCGGTGAGTGACAGCTGGATGCTGTGACTGAAAGCTCGGCGACACGTTTGCAGGAGAGCAGTAAAGCAGGATGTTGCGCGTACCCGCCTTTGACAGTGCGCGTACCCGACAGGTCACACATCTTGGGTCCACAAACATCTGCCTGAAAGGAAGGGCAACTAAGCCAATTTTAAACAAATCCTCCACGTTTTTTTAGCTTATAGTGTGCAGCCTCTCAGAAATAATATTCACAGAGTAGCCTATTGAAGCCTGTTTTTCTGTTTTACTGTTTATAATGGCATGGAATCTTTAACAGCTAGCCTTTTCAATACCATAATCCTAGATTTTAAAAGACTAATATTTGTATAGTGTGATGGAAATTTTATATTTTACTCTGTTTACTGTTTTAACCTGAATGCTTCATTATTATATTTCAATGTTTCACTGTGTGGTATTTGATCATTTTATTATGTTACAGTTAGGTGCAGTTTCCCATGGGACAGATGCTCGTTAGAGAGTTTTCTTATCTGACTGACCTTGATAGGCCTTCAACTCAGGACAGTTGGTCCCTACTCCCGTCCTCCATAAGACAGCTGTGTAATACCCTTATAGTATAAAACCACCTGTTTCTACAGTGGCTCTTTGTCTTACACTCTGCAGACTGTTTGCACTCTGTATGTCTGTCTGACCCTTTGCAAAGAATAAAACCCTTAAAAGACGTCTAGATTGAATTCTTTATTTCAGAAGACTCACCAAAGGACATATTTCCATTTCAATAGTGTTAATTAAAAATGTATAGGATGGTTTTGCATGTTTGGTATGTAGTGATTTAACTGCTTCATATTGTTTGTTTTTACCATCAATTAAAAATTGTTGAGCTGGTTTTACATTTTGATTTTAATTTTTTTTATAGTAAGCAAGGTTGGGCAAACCTACTCAATTTAAAAAATGTTACACAAAGCATAAAAGAAAACAAAAAACAAAATAATAGAATAGAAAAATACTGGTAAAGAAATGCTACAAGTTTCAGTACAGTCAAAGAGGAGCGAAATAAGAGAACAGTCTCTTCTTTAAACATAACTGGCTTTGGTCTGGTTTAACTGGGTCTAGTTTGGTTTGTGGTGGCCCCCCAAAGATGCAGCAGCGGAACTTCAGTTGGCCTTGTGGAGCCCACAAAGCTTGCATAAAGTTCAGATGCGATGAGTTTAGTCCACTGGACGGAAAACGTTGTGACACAGTTTGATGGCCCATGACAAAAATGAGACATTGTACCACCAGGCCGCAAACCATGTTCCACGGAAATGACTGAACCGCACAAGATCCTTCATCGGATGACGTCTGTGATTCCATACAGTCAAAAAGGCTTCCAGAGAAATTTGTGGAAATGATGGTGATCATTCCAAGGTGCTTTACTGTTCATTACCAGCTCACTGTGTGAGGGCCTGCGTCTGGTCTCAATCTGCTTTTGTGGAAGGCCTCGAGCAAGGGAGCACACATGGCTCATTTGGCCAATTGAAACAGCTATTTGCTTTAAGTTTACAGCTTGATTATTGTAAAGCAGAGTTGCTCATAACCCCCATTCTGCAGCCCTCTCAGGCACCGTGCATGTGTAGCCTCAATCAGTCCATGAGCTAAACTCAGAGATAGATTGACTTCTGAATCCTCTAATCTCTGAGATTAGAGAATGATTCAGTATTGTGGGTCCTTCAGGTGCCCTAGGGTGCAGGAGTCACACAGTTATGTGGTTGTGATTTTTTTTTTCTGCTCACAGCTCAGACCTTGCCAGATCTCAAATTGTCACTGACCTGCTGGGCAGTGATGGCGCCCTCCTGTGTTATTGTAGGATAGGCTACATTTGACTATTCAAGAGGGAGATGTCAGAACATATATTATGCTCTTTGGTGAAAGGAGAAAGCAAGGATGTGTTCAGGGCTTAGTTTAGTTTAGAATTATTTGAATGGGGGAGGGCAGACTGGATGGACAGTTTTTCATGACCTGGATCTTGGTAATAATAAACTGTACATTATTTATGGGTCCATTATTGATTCCGTGTTATACACAAATGGAAACTTTGAATATTCTAATATAAAATAGCAGCAATAAACAGCTGCTGTTTGTAACCCAAAACATACTACAGATATGTAGAAATTATGCAATAAGCCATCCCTACTACAAAGGACAAAGACACCAAAGCAGCAGTTGTTTTGTAGTGGGTTTGCATGTCTTTCTGGTTGAAAATGTTAACAGTCCCTAGATACAGAGGCCTGTTCAAAAATCCATCCATGTGAAGCCAACTACCTATCACCCTCTGAATCTGGTAGAGGGAGTAGCAAAGATCTATCCCTGGATATATTCTCACTTTACCTCAAGTCACTCACAACCTGCAGAGACTTTTTGGAGTCATGACATTGTTTGGAGGCGTGCTCAACCTTCATCATCTTTATTTAGCCTGTAGATAGATTTGTATAACCGGCCACTACTTCGCTGTAAGCAGAATGTCAATATGAAATTGCCTGAATAGACTCTACATGTCTGTAGCTTACTTTTGGGCAGGATGTGCTGGAGGGAAAGGTCTGCTCGTGACATTAGCAGAAAGAGACAAGTGTGATTGAGTCACAGACACATGACAGAGCCAGAGAGGTGTGTAGGTGCAGAGAGACAGGACAAGATGAAGGAGAGGTAAGAGCAGAGGACAGACTCATTGCAGGGAAATGTGACTGATGAGGTGGTGGATATCAGATGGAGGTGGAGAGAAAAAAACAGAAAGGGCCTTGATTTGCACGAGGAGGGTGCCCCTAGCCAGCCCTATATCGAGGCAGAGTCTTGCTCCTGTCTATATTTAGCATAGGGGCCACAGATTGTAAAAAGTGCTCCGGGGCCTTGTGGTCAGACCGGCAAGGACTGCTGCCATCCGTCTCAGCGCTCCAGGCCAGGCACGATCCCGGCTCACGCCAGCGCAAGGGAGGAGTGACAGGACCATGTCGTCTGAGTGCACGTTTACTTAACACATGTGCAGAGTTGACCACATTTTGTCAGTGCAGATGCCTTCAAATCAGAGGTGAGAGGATACAAACCCGGAAAGCATGTGTGTGTCAATACATTGATGAGTAGAGTGTCATCACTGCACTTAGCAATGCGATGGTCCATTCATGTTTACGGCAATTCCTCAGTGTCTTAATTTCTCCTTCCCCTAAGCATTTGGAAAAGGGCACAGTATCCCCCATCACCATCCACCCACGTCTGCTGAAGTAAAAAAAAAAAAAAAAATCTTGCTGGGGAGGATTGACATTCAGTCCAAATGTCAAAGAAGCTCAAGCCATTTTTGACTCTTTCTGTCCCCACTTTTACCTTACCCATCTCCACCACCTCAAGGACAGTTTGGAGGAGTGTCAGTGGTGACTGATGAAGGACTGAGCCATTCAGACACCACAGTCTTCTGAAGGTGTGACCAGGCTCACACATCATGCCATCATGAAGTGTAGTTAAACGCTGCTCTTTAGAGTGATTATGCGCTCAATATATATGTCTTAAAGATAAAATACAGTACTTATCACCTTTAAGCTTGAGAGGTTGGCAGTTTAATCTTCTCACAGAGCACAGTGGCTCGGGATGAAGTATCACTTAAACACTCAGGAGACATTATGCATTTCTGAATGCTTAAAAACAAGGTTTCCTAGATGGTGAGCTGCATGCACTGCATTCATGCTTTCATTTAAACACCTCTGTTAACATTCTTTAAAATCAGTCTATAATGTTGCACTAGTAAATATTGCATTTTGCAAATGTATACATGAGGTACACTATATGGACAGAAGTACTGGGTCACCAACACATTACTTCTGACACCCCATTCTAAATCCATAGACATTAATATGGAGTTGTCCCCCCTGTGCAGCTATACCAGTTGCCACTCTTCTGGGAAGGCTTTTTTCCAAGATGTTGGAGTTTGTCTGTGGGAATTTTTGCAAGTTCATCCAGAAGGTAAGACACTGATGTTGGACGTGAGAGCCTGGCTCGCAATCATCATTCTCATTCTCATCCCTAAGGTGTTGGATAGGGTTGAGAATAGGTCCCTGAGAGGGCCAGTCAGTGTATTCCACACCAAACTGGGAAAACCATTTCTTTATTGAGCTGGCTTTGTGCGCGGTGGCCATATTTAAAGAGGAAAAGGCCAAACACAAACTGTTAGAAGAACGGTTGTATGTTGTAGCATCAAGATTCCCTTAAGAAAGACCACACCATGAAAAAACAGCCTCTACGAAAAAGTATTGGGAGAGCGGTGTCCCAGTACTTTTGTCCATATAGTGTACAAACCTAAATACTGAACTTTTCTTTTTAAGTAATCCTAGTACACGCCTTCCATGTTTATGACATCAGAGCCATTAGAGATGAAGATCTTATTTTTGCGCTAACTGTTGTCAATTTGCTTTTGTTAAATTTTGTGACAACAGACGGTTGTTGGGAGGCACCTCTCATATTTGGTAGTTTATTATTGTTGGTATTTATTTTCCTCCAAAACACCAAATAGTAACTATGTTTGAGTTAAGCTTGTCAATTTCGTCAAGTATAGCAATTGCGGAAGAACCCCCTGGAGTACAGTTGTAAATGTCTCTCATTGGCATTCAAGATGTCTAAAAGATTTCTAGACTGACTCAAAACATGAAGGGAGCAGTTAAAATTTTCAGCAATCTAAATGTCAATGCGGAGTTTTGTTTCTTCAGTGACATGTCATATTTAACACGCTGCAACATATCTTCTTTTTCCTTTTATTTGGTCATGTGAGCCTAACCTTTGGTTTCTCTCCGTCTGCCTCCAACCATCCCACAGCCTGTCCATCAGTCACCATCCACGTAGCATCCCAGACACACCAATCACTCAAACCATCAGCAAATCTCCAACTAGTCTCAACTTGAAGACAGAAAATTTAGTCAGCTTCACTCAAGCGTCCCAACTTACAATTATATCATACCTACACAAACCCTCAGCAGTAGCATCACTGGATGTGGTTTCTTTCGTGGTCCAAGAAAGTACAGAACAATGAAACATCTTCTTTGAATTACAGACTTTTATTTAGACACACACCCGATCACTAACATCCAATTTCTTTCTTTTTTTTAAAAAGTCTTCCAAGTTATCTTATTCTACAAAAACAATGCTAATTTGTACATAAGAAGTAAAAATACAGGAATAAAGATGAGACATAACAAACTTCTGCAATGTTTGACCAATACAGCTACTTTCCAAAAGGAAAGGGCAACAACTCTCGTGTGACAGCCAGGGCTGTGTATTATCATGGCTTCTCTTAATTATATAATCCAAGTGAGCTTTTGTTTCAGATCTTTAAAAAACTGTTGGTTGGAGGATTTCCAGCAGAAAATGGGAGACAAGCTAATCAATAGCAATGGAATTGTAGGAGATCCCAAATGACCATTATGTAACCTGAATTTAGGAACCCTTTATGGATTTGGTGTTATTGTGGTCAGATTATACCCCAAATATTCTTTTAAAAAAGTAGGATTTGCTGCTGAGTGCCTACTGGAGGTTTTGGTGTTGGCACACTTAAGGTTTGCAGTCTCACATGGGGTAGTTAAGCACCACATCCTGCTTGGCCAGCTCCAACAACATAGGATCGTCGAAGAACTTGCTGATGCTCACATCCTCGCTCAGACCCTGCAGAACAACAAACACCGGATATCAGGAAATTTACCAACAACTGACACAAACCAAGTGATAAACGGGTAGACAAAAAGGCTCACCTTGCGCCTTCGGGTCTTGATCATGAACTCTCTGGCAAGATGGGGGGCAGGTTGAGGCTCAAGAGGCCGGATCACAATACTCTTGTCCAGAGGGTCACCCGGGACGATCTGAAAGGAAACATGAAATCTAAATAACCCAGAGAGAAGGAGTGAACGGCAATCTATCACTGGTATACAAATCTCCCCATTTGTATATAGCCAAGCACAATCTGAGCAGCAGACTGACAACATGAAACACATCAAAGTTTGAGCTTTAATAAACTGAGTGGACACATCTATTAGTGGCTCCGACCTTTCACTAAATATCTGATTCAGTTGCAAGTCTGTCCGATTGTTACTGAGTCAGGAGTGCGTCCATCAACATGATGGAAAAAGCAACGTGCAAGTACTGTCACTCCTTCAGTTTGTGACCAACACAGCATCAATGCAATGTTAGCAGGTTGAGAAGTAGAAGGGTTCATAGGCTTTTAAAATGATTCAACTAATCCATTATCTTAAGCTCACAGCATGACTCGTGAAGTCAAGTCAATTTGATTTATAAGCCCAATATCATAAATCGCAAATATGCCTCAAGGGGCTTTACAATCTGTACAGCATATGACACCCTCTGCTGTAAGACCCTCGGCTCAAATAAAGGAACCCCACTGCAAAAAACAACCGTTAAACGCGAGAGGAAAAAAATGGAAGAAACTTATGAAATGTTCTCATTGTCAGATTTATGATACATTCACACCAAGTGCAGAGAGAGAAAGATGAGAAGACTTGTTAGGAGTGCTGAATCTGAAAGACGCTGGGGCCGAGTGGAGTAAATAAGTTGTTCCTAGCCTGGGAGGAAGATTAAAACAAGAGGAAAACATCATCACTGGGGTTCGATCACCACATGGATGAGAGCTGCGAACAAACAGTATCTCAACACTGTGCAGTTAGCTTGCCAATACTGGCACATAATCAAAGTAATGAGGGGGGGGCACAATATAGCCTCTTGAGTTTAACAGGGCAAACAACACACTGCAAGGACTCCTATGTTTTTCTTATTTTCTAGGCCAGTAGAATCAATATGTGATAATAGGAATAATTTCTGTCAATGTCCAGAATAGAGGAGAACAACTAGGGTGTTGATTGTTTCAGGTACAAACTATGTAGCTGACCTTTAGAAAGTAATTTGTGGAGAGAAGGAACAGTGATTGGTATTGGACCCCATGGGTATTCTTGTGGCAGCAGGGTAAATGTTCTCTTTCAGGACTGGGCGATATAGAAATAAATCATCACATTGGACCACATGATGACAGGAAGTCAAAATAGAACGGTCTATTTCAGCTGAGGAGGGGGAAAATCTGATTTACTAACTGCTTTGCTTATTATTTTGTGCTTTTCTAGTTGAGAGATTGTTTATTTCTTTAGAGAGTTCTTTTTTTAAAATTCCTTTTGTTATTGGTTAATTGTTTAGATATTTAAACCGATACCAATTGTCCTGTTCTGTTTTAGTTTTCATATTGTTATCCTGGTCTGAGTATAGTTTATCTCTTCTATGGGCCCAGCACTGTGTGGTGCAGATTTTGCTCTGTTTCATTTTGGGGTAAATAAAACCCGCTTTTTCCACCTGGGACTCCTCATGCCTGCCAGCTTGATCCCTCAGTCAACAATGGTTTTCATTTATTCTGTATGTTCCCAAAGGATTGTTCCATAGCTATCATTTTTTCTAGTGTTTGGACAAGCATGTTAATAAATGATTCATGTCTAGTTTCTTGTCAAACACGTTCATTTTCACCTCACGGGGATAAAACATAAGTTAGGAAGATAAAACATTAAATATTTGCACTGAGGAAAACCTTTTTTCTTCCAGACGAATGTCTGTGCTGTAAAATATTAATCCTCCCTAAGTAGAGATAATTTTCACTGACACAGCTCTGCAGACTGCACACACAAACACACGTCAGACATGGCAGGCAGAGACAGCCACATTATACTTAAAACTTGATGACTCAACACTCCACTCTACTCCACATCAAAAGCGATTCAGCTAAAGTGGCAGACATGTGCGCAAGGTTGGTCACTACTGCACAAGCGGCCACAGTGTTGTGCACGCGAGAGTTGGGGCATGTGAGTAAGTAAACATGCGACAGTATTTGTGCATGCGAGTATGTGTACAGGTGACAGAAATGCTACACACACAAAAATCTGCAATTTAAACAGAACTGTTTTTTTTTAAATCTAGCCCCAAATGTGCAATTTTGAGAGCACTATTTACAACTGACTGATTTAAATTGGTTTGTTTAGGCATTTTAAATTCCTGTGACACCACTTGTCAATGAAATGATAAAGGCAGGGGAGTGTTAGCAGCAAGCTAAAAACAGCTGACATGCAAATGAACCTCTGATGTATACTTTACCCTTACTGCATGTAGGTGTAAAAGTGCCATAATAATCTGGTTATTGACGAATATGTTACCATTGGAGCCTTTTTTCTCACCTGCTTTCTTTGCATTCTTCTAGCTGCTACATGTTCATTTAAGATCAAAAAAGTTAATTGCCAGATAAAGACCTATGCATCTGTTTAGTATCAAAAGGTCCTTTGAATGAGCCTTTAAAAGGAAGTAAGTCATTTTTTTCTTCAAGTCGGCCTCACAACATTACTCCCATGCCAATATGTAAAATTGAGAGTTGATTTAATTATTTTCCTCTCCAAGCTGGCCACAAAGACATCCCTTAATGTGTCTCCAATGGAAGAGAAGCGTGACAAAAAATCCACACCCTTTTTTTGTCTTTTAAGTTCAGTTAGTTTGAAGCCAATATGAGGCTTCAGCACCCAGCTAGTCAGACAAGTGGAACTATTTTTTGAAGTGTTTTTAGCACAAAATGTCCCCATTTTGTTTCCCCTGATAGTGTTTCCTTGCTGAACTGTATTGGAGGGATAGTAAAACAAAAATGGAAAATACACTAAAAGGACTATCTTTGGAAAAAACACACTTGTTTTGTCTGACTTATAATGTTCATCATTACTTGAAAACACGGATTTCTTTAGGAAGGGATCTCTTCTCTTGAAATGTACGTAAGGGTGAGTGAGAGCTGTTTAAAGACAATAGGTACTTTTATCTACCCGTTTTTAATTTGTGCAGAAAAATTGAAAATTCAAAACAGTTTTACACTTGGCCGAGGTCGAAGAGTTAGTGCATCGATAAAACCAAAATGCAACAAAGTGCAATGGAAACAGACGTAGCGAATGAATTATGACATACATTAACCATGTCACTTAAACCAAAGTCCTTATAGCAAGTCATACCACTTGGCCACCATCTTGGCAATGCCTCCGGGCAGCTAACAAGACCAGGGTCCGTGTTACAGAAAGTTCCTATCTTAAGTCTTAAGTTAAGAAAGGAAGAGTCTAGATAGGATTTTTCTCAATTTGGCATTACAGAAGCAAATCCTAACGAACTTTAGGAATCCTACCTTATCTTACTTCATCCTGTCTTATCTCAGGTTAGGAAATGCTAAATACTCAAACATCGGTTATCAACTTTTATGTCTGTTACCTAGCAACCCATGATGCTTTTCTCATCTCGCCGAGCTAAACTGCTTTTAATCACTGTTTTTGGGGGTTTTTTTAATTAAACATACACTGAAAATGGAGCACAAATAACTACTATCATTGAACTTCAAGTCAGATGACTTAGAGGTGTTTGTAACCTCCGCCGAGAAATCCAAATCCACATAACGCTTAACTCGGGAGATTACAGATAGAAAGTGGGCTAAAATAGTGGACACAGTCACCGCCGCATATCCGGCATTTAGCGGAGCGTTAATGCTACCAAAAAGAAAATAAGTCTATTTACAAATGATATGAAGAGAAAAGCAACTTTTGTATCCAACGAGCAGAGGAAAGCCGCTGGTCGCTCCTCCTGTGCTCCCTTACTGACGCCGGCAGAAACCCTTCTGTAGCCTTCTGTTCTCGGGAAAGGCTAATAAAGAGGCTGCGGGCTAACGTCATCATGTTTTTATGTATTTCTTGAATTTAACAATCTCCTATCAAAGACCTGCTTCAAAGACTATCAAAGACTTAGGATCCTTTTGTTACATCAAGCCTTTACATCATGTTATATATTGAGACATTATCTAGCCTATAGCCTTTCTACTAACGAGTGTTTTGTCATCAAACACATCGGTAGAATCAGTTAAGTTTGGCATGTTGACATTTTGTTGATTTTGTAAAACCAATTAAACAGTGACAATCGCTGAAAAAGTTTGACAATTTTGCCCCAAAATAAGGTTAAAAAAAGCGTTTTTCCCAACTGGTTATACTTCAACTACACGAGTCACCACTTCTCCGCATGCGCAGTTGAACTAAAACAGACCCTTACGACAGTGGAACCACAGGACTGGCTGAAATGTTTCCCACTTTGGCTGTTGAACGCTGATGTTTGGCTTTCTAGCGGGAAGGGGCGGGATAACCGCCATCTTTGCTGTTACGGGCTTTCCTCATAGAGTTGTACTGAGGATGTGACAGAGTGGTGTGTCTCCTCTATAAAACATCTCTGCCTCCACTGAAGCTTCAGCTTCACTGAAGAGACTAAAAATGGCGGAAGACAAAAACATCAAATTTGTGTGGAGCACTGAAGAGACTGAAACCTTCCTCAACTTAATACATGGAATGAACATAAATACTGCCTTTCCATCATGTTTTCTACATGGTATGGCACTGTTTGAGGTTTGATTGCCTCTCTTAAGTACGCCATCTTGTTGCACACTCTTCAGGTCTGCAAGGACTTAATAGCATCTGACTGGAGAATTGAATTAGTGCTCCCAACTGCTTATCTTGAGGCAGCCAACTTCTAATTCCCACATTGACCGTACTAGTACATGGAAACATGCACTGTGCTACACAGGCAGCTACTTAAATGTTAGAAGGAAAGCTGGTTTGTGTACCTGCCAGTGGTGGAACACAGACAGCGCAAAGGCCTGACCCTGTGTGTGTGTACGAAGATCGGTCTCAAAGCCGAAGGAGTCGATGGCCGGGATGAAAGCCTTAATGGTGTAAAGAGGAGACCCAGGAATAGGTGCATCTTGGGTGACATGACCCCTGTTGGATGACAAACAAAAGACCAAATTCTTAAAATGTTGAATTTCTGTATTTTAAAAACAACTACTGCAATTGTATTGAGTCTGAAGAAATATTGTCAGTGGATTAAATGTCTGCATGGGTTGACGCTACATATCAGAAAGTTTACCAACCTTCTTCGAGCCAGCACTGTGTAGACAGCAGATACACAATCAGCTGGAGCCTGAACCTCCACAAAGTAATAGGGCTCCATCAGCCTCGGAGTGGCCTGTGTCACAAGGGAAACCACACATTACAGTGAGGACAAAAGCTCACATACAGCTGACCCATGGATTTATGAAAGAGTAAACGGAGAGCCAAATTGTGAAAGAGGAAAGTTATGGCTCCACAATTAAAAAGAACACACGTCAGCAAAATCCCAAGCCGTAATCATGGTAATGGAGCATTAAGGTAAGTGAGGATGAAAAGGAAGTCAGGAGGACCTAATGGCAGCTGAGGAGAAGAATAGGCTTAGAAGGGGGATTATCTCACCATGAGGAAAGCGGAGTACACCACTCTCCTTGCTGTAGGGATGACCTGGCCTCCCCCTCTGTGGAGAGGCTCCTGGGCAATGACCGCGTCCAGGATCTTAAACTTGACATTCCTGATGGCTGAGGGCAGCAGAAAGACTGAGTTATGGTAACACAACACTGATGAGGGAAAAATTAATTTTCCCCACGCTACAAAGCTCACAACGCTTCTGCTGTGAAGGTAATCCCAGCACCAACTGCAATTCAGAGAGAAAAGGGTGTATTCCTAAAACCTACATGTTTCAATGGTGAAATAAAGAGAAGAGAACTTACGCTCGTCACACAGAGGCCCCTCCCTGGTGCCCCACTGGAAGCCCTGAACGATGCTGTCTTTGACTGAACCGAGCAGTGCCTTGTCCACCTACAGACGGGGGAAAAAACAGCAGTTTAAAATCCTAAGATAGGATGAGCTACAAAGCAAAATATCATAGGCTTCAGTAGCTTTGTGTAATTTCTATCCTGATTAACAGATGTAAATAGAGCTAAAGAGTACATAAAAAAAATGTAAATAAAGGCCACTGGATAGGAACAGATTTTTCCTTTTTTGGCATCTCATACTAAATTGTTTTATAACTGTCTGCACATGGTTTGACCGCGTTACAATGACCTAATTTGGTATTTATATAATATGTATTAGAAATAATATAAATATTGTCATCTGAGTTATAGATGAGCAGAGATGATTACTTAGCTGATTAATACACTGACAGAAATGCCATAATAAAATGTACTTGTTTAAGTTATTTATTAAGCACAACTGGTAAACATTTGCTGGATCCGGCATCTTGTGAAGGATTTGCTGCTTCTTTTCTGTTTATATGCTCTGTTATATTTTGGGATTTTAAACTGTTGATAAACCAGGCCATCTGAAGCTGTTGGATACTGGGATGTTATAATGGACTTTTTCTAATGTTTTGTAAATGTTTGCACATCTTAAAAACAAGTGTTAGTCACAGCTCTGCGTTTTGGTGTAAGCACTGTACAGCAGTTCCCTCTGTATTTTTCCCATAACCATATGAACCAATATTCAAATGGGAAACTCGAGCATAAACCTTCCTCCAAACAAACAAACAGCCCTACTCAGCTGTGATTCACCTGTCTCACTGGTTCAAAACTCACCTCAGAAGGCAGTGTGTCGTCTACAAGGATATTTGGTCCCGTGGTGTCCGGTCCGAAGGCCCAGATAGACCTGGCAGCCAGCAAATCCCAGTCGTACTTTGTCTGGAAAAATTCTCCCAGCTTCTTCCTGCCATGCAGAAATAAAAAGAGCCACTGGTTGAAAGAAGGTCTGCACATTGTGTCATGTGGAACATTAAGGAGATTGGCTGATCAGGGGGCAGAGGGGTTAATGGAGGAGGAGGAGGAGAGCGAAGGTTTGGTTTAATGGTGTGTGAAGTATGTCACTTCTCTGGCGATGGTACTCCATACTGGCACCGCTGGGTCCAGATGGCCTGACAGATGAGCCAAACGCTGACAGGATGCCACTCTCAAGCAGAACACACGCACGCATGCTCGTCATGTCACAGGGATGGGAAAATGGATGCATGCTTTTAGTGCATGATTCAATTACTGTGAGTGAACTGATCAATATACTGTGCGGGGTGGGGGGGCGCTTTAATGTGCACACACTTGTCACAATGTACAGAAGTTTGTCCTTTACCTTGCTTAAATATTCAAATACGGAAACACATTACTGTACGGCTATTTTATATACATATATCAGTAATGAACATTACTTCTATATATAGCAGTTCTTACCCACACTTTGTATAAACCCTTTTAAACTGACAAGGTGAAGCAGAAACCCACAATTACAGAGTCTGGAAAGCTTAACATTGGTCATCCAACTTGACTTTGAAACTTATCGTCACGTTGTTCTGCAGTTCTGACAGTTTTCAAAACTTATAAAGAAAATGGAGACCTAAATAAACTAAACACAGTCTGATTTAAAAGCACTGTTAATGCATTTCAGCTCATGGTTGTCACTCAGACATCAAATCAGAGTGCGCACACCTCTTGGTCTTATCCATAATAAGTTGAAGAAACACCTATAGATTTAAGAGGAATATTACTGACAAATCCAATAACGGCACTTTTTAAATGGCTATTTCAGCCCTGGGCATTCCTATCTTTCTCTACCTTCGTCATTCACAGTATTTAATTAATGAACCAATCTCCCATGCCTGCACATTTATCCCTGCTAACCAAGGGAATAATGAACGATCGGCTCTGAACTACGGAAAAATTAATTAGCCTACGACCATATCAGACTGAAATGGGGAAAATTTACAGATCTGTCAAACATAAAGGCACATTGCTTCATTTCAATTAATTATGGTTCTATACATGCAAGCGTGACAGTAATTTTTTCATCATCATACCTGTTCCACGTGATCTGCACCACTTCGTTCTCTATGTCCTCAGCCAGCCCCTTCTCCAAGGGCTCAGCAATCATGGTGATCTTATTCCTGTCAATCACATCACACAGCTGTCAATCACTCACCCTTGGTTAGGGAGACTCTCGGCCAGAAGGAAGGACTGACTCCAACAGTGACTTCAAACAGTGAACAAATTTAACTCCCCCACAAGAAGCCCAACATCAACAACAGTTCAGGTCAGAAATCACATACAGAATACAGAGCAGTGAGTTTTGACTTATGTTAGCAATCTAGCAAAGTAAGCTTTCTCATGTGGATATTAGGTGTGGGAGAATAAACTATTCTTAGATGCATCGTGATGCGGACGTGAAAGATTCTGACTCAAATGTCAAAAAATCGATTATCTATGTTATGTAATGTTGATGGAACGCAAAAGGCGGAATTCGCGGAAGTGCAGCGCCTGGACGGTCTGTGGTGTGCACATAACAGAATTCAGTACACCACCGCAGCGGAATGATTAACCACCCTACTTAAATGTCTCTCAATCAGCAAGCAATGATTTCAACTCGCACACTGTGAGCATGGTGACACTTAACGCTTGTCAGCTCTCTGTGTATCCTAAGAGTGAGGCCAAGCAAATGAAAGAGAGCGAGCGGCAGAACATGACTGAAAGTTAGCGATGAAAGATATTAGTAGTAAGTTTATGTCAGGTAGTAAACGTGTAGGTCACTGTGTGTCCGTTAACAGTCTGTAATTTCCACTATTTCTGGAAAAGTGAAGGCGGTTATCGCTAGCTAACATCTCCCCTGTGCAGCTCTTTATAATGTTAGTTAAATTAGTAATGAAGTAATATTAATTAGCTTAGCTGTATGTCATTAGGATTAAGCTTAGACTAAACTGGTCCTGTACATATCTATGTACATCTTGATAATGAGTTTTCAGTTTTCAAAGGAGTCTGACAAGTGGTGGTTAAAGAATCGAGGGACCATGGAGCTGAGGTTAATGAAGTAAAAAGCAAACTAGTCCTTTGAAGCTAATTAGGAGATGTTTCTTTTGGATTTTAATGTGCAAAATCAATGCTTAATAGCTATCCAGAGATCCTGTATAGAAAAAATTATATCAAGGTGCATTGATAATCGTTTTATAATCGCAGCCCTCTGAAAAGTAATCAAATCGTGAGGTACCCAGAGATTCGCACCCCTGGTGGATATGGTCTAAAAATATTTCATTTGATACTCACTTTTTGTTAGGCGTTTCAGCAAAGCACTTGAGCGATGATGTCTCCACAACCGTTTCACAGAATGTCACCACAGGGTCAGCCACCTGCGGATACAGAGGAGCATAATTAAACCAAGAAACCAAAGGCTCCGCCTCCTGGGTAGTATCTTCAAGCTATGGTTATTTTGTAATTGTTTCAAAGAAAATCATCAAAATATTTCAGGTTTTTAAATATTTTAAAATATGCAATACCCACAGCATATTATTTCATAAATAAATTACAATTTACTTTTATCCATCTTTTGAAATTGCAACTACAGCTGGGCAATGATTAAATATTTTTCTTATAATCAATCACAATATAATTTCTGGCACTGTCTACTTCAAAACTAACAAAATTAGTTATTGAAGTTTTCTTTCACAGCACGAAGTGAAGCCAAAAGATGAGTCATAATAAGAAGCAGCGGTGAGGAAAATTACTTTAATGTCGATCTCAGAGTACATCTTGCGCAGGTCGTGCATGACACAGTCCAGGTAGAGCTCTCCAGTCCCTAAGATAACATGCTCTCCAGACTCCTCCACCTGAAAGACAAAGACACACATATGGTCAGTTATAATTTAAGCAATTTAGCAGCTACATAATTATCGTTGAGATTGCACGTTTTACTTTTCATATTTGTCCTTCCTTCAGAATACATATTTTTATTTCTTCCAAAAAATATTTTAGGAGGCTACTGAGCTCAGCTTTTAATTCAGCTTGTATTGCACGCATTTTAATTTACAAGTATTGCAAGCCTAACGCCTTTTCTAATCTCGCTGCGATGTACTACTGGACCTCCTACTGTACTTGTGTGGAGACAGACCTTTGTAGTGAGAGATGGATAGCTCTTGTTGACCTTCCTCAGTCCGTCCAACATTTTCGGCAGCTCTGATGGGTTGACGGGCTCCACTGCAATCTTTATAACTGATGCTGTGTTGAACTTCAGCGGTCTGAAAATCTGAGCCTGTCAGAGAAATTAAAACATTTAAAGTATGCCGTTTCTCATAAGGTCTTTTTAGAGATTTCACTGGTATTTCTCTGTTATGTCTGACCTCCTCGTTCCCTCTGGGCTCTGTGATTGTGGCCGTCTTGACGATTGGCTGGTCACAACCTTCGATGAGGACCCAGTTGCCTGCAGGCACTCTGTTCACTTCAATCTGATATCTAAAAATGTGGATGGAATATTAAGATGTTATACAAACAATTACTGATTTCTGGCTTTATAAAGGAAGAAACCAAACCCTTGCAGTATACCTGGCAACTGAAATCCAGAGACGGCCCACAGTGCAGACCTGGGAGTCCTCCTCATCTTCGAGGGTGTAGTTCTCTCCTAAAACCTTGACGGGCTGGCCTGCCTGAATGGTCCCACTCAGCACCCTGCCAAACGCATGGAACTGAACACCATCCTCTGTGCTGTACATCTTAGTTGTGTGGCACATCAAAGGACCCTGAGGGCGAGAGACATGAGGTGAGCAGGAAAGAGGGATAAGAGAGAGAAAGTAGGGCAGGAAAGTCTTACCACTGGAATATAATGTTTCTTCCTAAAGAAATCTAAGATGCTTTAGGTCAAAGGCAGAAAAACTTTTAAATGGAACACAGGAAAATGTGATCAATGTCCGGCCTTGTCTTAAACTGGCTAATTTAACTGTTCATCCATTACAAACCAATTAAAAACAGACTGTTAACTTATTTATAAGAGCAGCTGGAACGACACTATTGACTTCCAGTAGAAACAGATGGCAGCTATTTGCAGTTAAATGGCATATTGGCTCCTCACCAGCCAATAAACCCCTGCTCTGCCTTCATTATACTCACATCAGGGTCACACTCTGCCATGGCCTCCCCCAGGTCTGAGTCCAGACCGCCTGTGTATGTGTGCTCTATCTTGTTCCTAGCACCCTCTTGTGGTGAGGGGATGTGATGTACACACATGTCCACAAAGCCTGCAAAGAAGAGATTTGCACTGATGTAAAACGTCTACCAAAGCATGACCATTTATCTTCAGATTAAAATTACAATAATATAGCAGACACACTGAGTAAATCAATAAAACAGATGCAGCACCTCTGCAGTGCTGTTTTATTACTGAATTTAAACAGTAAAACCACAATGCTTCATTTATGATACCAAAACCTTACCTAAAATGCTAAAACAGAAACACAGACAAAATCAAAAGGACAGAAATGAAACCGTACCAGTGAACTCTCCAAAGAAGCGGTTACAGACCAGCCTCAACAAAGGTCTGATGTTCAGCTTCAGTTCTTCTTTAGTCAGGTGGATCCCCAACTCATCCAGAACTCTGGGGAGAGATGTATCCACATCTCCAACCACCTAGATACAAAGAGGATTTGGGTGAAGATTAAACACAGAGAGGCCCGCAATTTAGCCTGAGCCTGATTGGGCTGAGGAAGGTATTGAGCTAGCTACATTGCCTTGTTATACATTCAAAAAAATATATGTTAGACATGTCCAACCTGTGAGAGGATCTTGTAGAGAGGCTCCAGGACAAATTCCACAAAGCTGCGCTGAGAGTTACTGCTGGGGGCTTTCTTTGTGAACTTGCGGCTGAACAGAAGAAAAGAAAATTAAAGATAGTGTGAGAATTAAGGGTGCTCTGCTCGATCGACCACTGATTGTTATCTGCAGATAATTGTTTAAGTAGTTTGATTTGTGGTCTTTATAAAGGCAGATCAGATGATGGAATATACCATTTTTTCAACACGTAGATAAAATGGTTTTACAACAGTCAGCGGTCTGAACAGTTTTCAAAGCTAGTTAGCACTAAAGTCCTTTTTAGACACAAAGTGATGGACACGCCTAGTAACTCATTTTCAATGAGAGGCGAGCAGGTAGGAAGGGAGGCTCGGGCTGTCTGACAGGCAGAGTGACAAGCGGGTGCAATCCCATGAAAGTCGTGCTCGTCTAATGCACACGCCCACCTGCCGCCAGAGTTGAATTGTCTTGTACTTTTGATGCGCTATGCACAGCGCATCAGGCAGGATCCTTGCTGTGTGAGAGTTTCCTGAGGCAGAGGGAGAACGGAGCTGTTTAGCAGCTCAGGCACCGCTCACACAGCTGTTGGCCTCTCTCTCTCTCTCTACAACCCAAAAGCCCACAGAAACTGCCTGAGATTTCCAGAACTAAAATCAAAGCAAACAAAAAGTAAATTTATAAAGACTGTTTGTGCTCTTTTTGCAATTTATTCCACAGGAAAGCTACAGGCTATTTGTTAAGCTCTAAGCTGTTCTCAATAACCAGCATTAGCTGCTATGGTTTAAGTTGTGTCTCTAAGAGAGTAGAGGGAGTGGAATATGTTGCACATGTTCCCTGCCAATAAAATAAACAGCTGAAAATTCATGATACTTTATCCTTTCTTAATATTAATATGCATTGTTTTTAAGAATAGTTCAATATAAATATAATGCTACACGGTATATAGAAGGCTTCAAATAGACCCAGTGATCGGTGATCTGTATCAAGAGGATGGGGAGGATAGCTTAGCATTAGATAATAGCATTCTGGTGAAATCCAAATGATTTACTCACGTTTTGGGGTTGAAATAAATGTCACCCCAAAGCCTCTTGGCAAACTCGTTATAGTTGATGTCACCTGCAAAAACACAGAGAGGAGTTAGTTAATACATTACTAAATGCATTAGGCATGAGATTGGAAAAGGATGTGCCAGTCCACTGTTGAAGTTAGCATGTGCTGAACAGTCATCGTACCGTAGGTGTCGGAGTAGATCTTTGCAAAGGACCCCAGGGTGAAACAGATACTGTACTGAGAGCTGGCAAAGCACACGTTTCCAAGGAGAGGAGACACTACCAAGTTCTCATCTGTGGAGTACGTGCTGAAAAGGAAGGGAAATGACCAACCATGAACAGCGGCAGATGTTGTCACTAAAGGCTAAAGTCTGTGTGGACACCTAAAGCAGAATGTTCTCCCATTTTAAACATTTTTAATACTGTAAATATTTCTTTGGCTCAACAAAGTCAAGTATTCCATTCATTTGACATTACTGGTCTCTGTGTAACATCAAAGTTTTTATCCCACCCATGTGTAGTACTACATCACATTAAAAACATTCCTGCTCTCTAGACACTGTGGAGGTTTTGGGTTTCAAGTATTACCTTAGCAAACTATTGACCTCATCCACGATGTGGCGAAGTTTATAATAAGCATCTGTGGGAGGCAATTTGAGCTCCACAATGAGCCGGTCCACTTTGTTGATGCAGATGGTGATGGCCATACGCTCCTGGACTGCATGTTTTATCAGACGCTCTGTGTTCAGCATCACCTGGACAGGGATACGTAAAGGTCTGGGTTATATGGAAGGTTAGAGAATACTGACAAATGTGCAGAGAGAGTGTAGAAGGGAGAAGATCAAAAAGCAAAAAATAAGTGACTCACTCCTTCTGCTGCGTCTATGAAGAGGACAACACCGTCTGAGATCCGGATGCTTGACGTGACTTCATCAGAGAAGTTCACGTGGCCTTCGAGGGAGAAGCAAGGTTTTATATCACTTTCTGCTTTGATACATCAATACCCAAACATACATTCAGAAAAACAAAGCAATCAGACCCACAGTACCTGGTGTATCCATGATGTTGAAAAGGTAGGATTTGCCTCTGGAGTCTGGCAGGACCATTGTGACAGGTGTACTCTTGATACCAACTCCCCTCTAGAGAAAAAGCACAAGATATGAATCACCTACGCAGCAAAGGAAACAAATGATTTTAAAATGTATTTTCTGAAAAGGATCATTTAAGGCCCTGCAACTTCATTTCTTTAAAAGAATAAGTCAAGTTGTCAAATTAAACTGTATTCTGCTGTGGATCATATTTACACCAATCACGGTCATTCTAATATGTGGTAACCAAATGTATTTTAGGATGCAATGAAGTGTAACCACTACGCCACAGTTCTACCGGAAAACTCACCTCCTGTTCTGTGAAGAGGATGTCTGTGTATCTGAGCTGAAAAGTCAAAAGCTGAGTAAGTTTCTGCTTTGAAATACAGAATATAAGTGGAATAAAGATGTTTATTATTACAGTCAACACTCACATCCACATCATCTCTCTTCCTGATTTCTGGATGTGTCTGTTCAATCAGGCAGTCCACAAAACAGGTCTGAACAGAATAAACACATTCATTAGAACCACGAGTCACACATAAGTCTAAAGTGCAGCCATGTTAGCATATGATTAAAAACATTCCTATCGTGCTAAATGTTTCATATTTGGAACACATATCCTTTTTGGCTAAATGCCACAGACCCGCCTTGACAAGAATCATGCAGCTACAAGAGAAACTGAGCCAGAAGCAGCCATAAGGCAGGTGCTAACCTTGCCATGGTGAAGGTGACCACACAGGGTTACATTACGGATTAGCTCAGGACCGTCCATCAGATCTGCAAGGAACCTGTAAAGAGGAGGATTTCACAGCTTGAAAGAAACGCAGCAAGCACATGTAAATGGGAGGTCTGATTTCGAGTCACACAAGATCGAGCAAAGTGCACTTTAGCTTTATAGGCCGAAAATAGGACATTGTGTATATATTCATGCAGCGCTTACTCCATATCATAAACAGTTGCAGGCAACTCCTGCTCCATCAGAGTGAACTGCTTGTTCTTCACAGGCTTGATGATGGGCTCTGGAGTGGAGAGGAAACACTAGTGTTTGTATATTTACCTAAACAGCATATGCTATATTACATCATGATATGTACGTGAAAGAATGAGGATGAGGAACCCAATACTGTGTTCTTTGATGTAAATCTGCAGGTACAGGATACACTGTTCTTTGTATCTAACCTGTGAGAGGTTGTGTGTCTTCTTCTTGGACAATAGTTTCCACTTCAGGCCCATAAACCTCCTCTGCTGTAGGATAGTACTTCTTGTCCTCATGCAGGACCACCTCCATACCCGGGACATCGTCATCAGCATCAGCAGGCTCATCATCATCATCATCATCACCCTGCATAAGGAGAGAGTTATCACCGTGACATGTGTGTACATATACTGCATAAAACAAACATAAGTATTACCTGGTTTAACGGTTTATATTGATTTTTAAGAGTACCTCATCAACATCTCTGTCCTCTGCATCCAGATCATCTTCATCATCGTCAGAGTCCAGCTCTGGGCCGATGTAGTTCCCAAACTCGTCATACAGATCAGCCTCCATCTTGTAGAGAACTGAAAGAGGGGTCATGTGTTTATAAAGATAGTGTTAGAGGGTTTTTTGGTAAAACTAATACATAAATCCAATGCCAACAGACAACGGTACACACGTTTAGCTGAGACATAAATGCGGAGCTAACGTTAATTAACCTGGCTTAAGTGTTGTTGTGTGAGTCAGTGTTACTTAACGGTACAATAACTGCCGTCGTATCTCCTTAGAAATGAAAATCTGCCAAGCACCTGTTAAGTTAACCTATGAATAGTACATTAAGTTAGTTAACGTTACCACTAGAACCAATGCTAACTTCGACCATAGAATAGCAGTTTATTTAGCTGTTTATAAAGCTCACGGATGCTTTTCACCGACTTAACTAAGATTTGGCTTAAGTGAGAAGCTTTTGATGACTACCAACTGTTATTTTCTTGTGTTATCATGTCGTTAGCACGGCAAAAAACTAGCATGCTAGCCTGCTAACAAGTAAAGAAATGAATGACTTCTCCGGCGACGTTTGAGTTACGTTGTTGTTTATCGAGGGTGTGCAGCACTAAACTATAACTTTAAGGCTGCAAGCCGCACTTACCTATATTATGTTATAATGCCGTCAGCAAATACAATTCTCAAAACAAGATAAACGTTGAGTTTGTATTCAGAAGATTAATAATTTCCCAAATAGCGCCATGCGCACGATATACTACTTCCGGCTTTCTTCTTCTATTGACCTGAGGGTGGTGAGCATTCAACGTTATACTCACTGTCGCCCCCACGAGTACATAGAGCTGCAAGCGGACAGGAAGCGGACGACCCTCTAAACCAGCATCTTTCTTCTCTTTTTCAAGTTTTATTGAGAAAAAGCTCATTACAACAACAAAAATGCAAAGGATACATGTAATCAAATACATCCTATATTGCCAAAATCTCAAATTAAATTCAGTTCTTCTAGAATATTGGAGATTTTTGGGGCTTTTTAATTTTTTTAGTTTGCTGTTGAGGTGCAGTAGTGCATGTGGAATTTTCCAAGCATGACGAGGAGCTGCACAATATAGTCCAAACTGTCCAGACTATTAAGAACAAAATAACATGACATCACATACGTTAATTGGTAGCCTATAGGCTTACCCGTTTTTCTGTTAATAAAATGTTCCAAATCTTTCTAAAATACATTTTTTGTTCACACTGGTAAAATAGATTAAATATAGTTTCTCTTTACAAAAATCACAGTTATAATTTATGTAAATCCGATACAATGCGGGATCATTCTTTTACCTCATTACAATCGTTGATGTTTTTTCCCTCTCTCGACCAGTCGACCTTATTCATATTTTATAATACGGGGTTGCAAGTTCTGTTGCTACCTCGCTTCAACACCAAAATCTGCAGGTACATCTGCTTCAAACCAAACATCTTATCCCCATAATCACAGCACAAGTCAGCACGCTAGTCAAATTCAACTTTTATTTTCAACCGTCTTTACTATTCGTCTAGTAGCCTACCCTCACCGAAGAAGCCTGTATTTCACTGCACATATATAGTTACACACTGTGACCACTGGAGGGTAGTAAAACTTCACTCATAATAATACACTCAAGAAATCCGTCAACTCCCGTTGATCATAAAATGAGTAGGGCCTATGATGAAAATAATGTTTTTTGTGTGTTTAGGGAACTGCTTATTACCTTTTTATATACAGTCTAAAATAAAAGTACTACCGGACACCTTTCTAACTTAAATTCATTTTATTAAAATAAAAAAGTGATAGGCCTAAATATGTAAATACTGATCAAACCATACTTTACAAAAAAAAAACATTATAGTATTTTAGAGGTAGAAGCCATTGATGGTCAATAGCCTACTTGAAAGACAAATTTAACCCCATTATGGGTAAGAAATCATGACTTTATGAGCATTACGCCTATCACGTTCAGTTATCAAAAGCATGTTAAATTTTTGTCTCTATCGACCTCAAACCACTGTTAATTAGGATTGAATGGTATGTTAAGAAGGGAATTTGCCTACTATTTCAGAGAAGTTGAGCAGTGTGTTTAAAAAGGTTTATTCATTTTTAAGCATACAATGTGACCTTTCTTTAGCATGGTTACATTAAAGTTACCAGGGAGATGGTTATGAATTACCCATGTGGATTTTGATGAGGTTCATGATAAATTAAGACACAGACAGAGCTTTAGTTGATGGCTTTATTCCTGCTGGTGTTAATATTTTCTTCAGTAGGCCTGGCCTACACAGTCAAGACACAACAGACAGACTGAACAAGTTAATCTAACACCCTTTAACAACATAGTCATACATTAGGCCTACTCAATTAGACAAGTGTTCTCTGAGAAGCATGTTGATAAAAATCAAATGAGAATAGAAGTGCCAATTGTTATTAGTTGGCAGGGTTACTATGATTTCATCTATTGAGAATAATATAACCAAAAAGTGCAGTTTGTAAGAAAACATATTTGTTAAGTGTTATTGAAGAGTAACCACTCATTGGCTGACATAACTGTCCATAACATTTTTAAATAGCCTATTATTATTGAGGTACTCACAAAGATTTCTCCACTGACACAGTTTAACGCTTAAAAGGAAGGCATGTCCTATTGAAAGCAATTTATTAGGTATACAAATGTTAAAGTTATATCCTTACTTCAATTTGCTTTTCCTTAACAAAGCATTGGATTTGTCGTGTATTTCCTTTCTTTGGATTTCATTCTCACGTCTCTCCTAAACATTAACCTACTTATGTCAAACTGGGCCTCTGTTTTGAGACTGACTTCAGGAGCAAAAAACTTGAGAAGCTGCGGAGGCAGGTGCAGGCTGGAGCCAGATAGACACCATTTCATTTATTTTCACTGACAGTTCAAATGATTTTATTGCCCTGGACATTAGTTTATGACTATTTTACCTGAGAATATGACTAAAAGTGTCAACTGGCCCCTTGAGTGTCTCCTTTCCCCCCTGACTTTTTGTGACCCTCTACTCTGCCACCAGCTTCCTCAGCCGCTGTACCACATCTTCCCCGCTGACCCACGGCACCGTGACCGCCTTGAACTCCCCGGGCATGGCTTCATGGGTCTCCGTGATCAGCCGGTGCATGGGGAAGTCCCTCCGCGGGAATGCCACGTCCCGGGGTCCGAGGGAGAGCGCAGGGCAGAAATCGTTGGCTCCGTCCCCCACGTAGAAAACCCTCTGGTACGGACGGCCCCTCTCTTGCGTCCTGCGGGCCACGTAGTCCCTGACGACCACCTGCTTGCACATGTTGTCGGGGCACCGCAGGCAGTCGTGGGAGTGGAATGGCCGCAACACCAGCCGGCCATCCCTGTTAAAGGTGGCCGGGTTGGTGAAGATCCGGTGGAAGAG